>CM055025.1:507022-778153 GCA_029204005.1 Salix udensis
AATATCATATAATCAAATTAACAATGATAAACTTATAATACAAACTTTCGTATAAAAAGTTCGTAACCATAATATAAAAGTGCTTGTTTTGTAAACATAGGTTACATTTTTTGGATTAAACGTAGTGTCACAAAAGATTACAAAAGAGTGCTAACTATACAATTTGTACATTAATGCAAAATATAGGGATGTTGAGGTGCAGAACGAAGTTAAATCCCTTCTTCGAAATGAGACATCTCATTTTGTTGTTAATCTTCCTAAAAAAAATAAGAATCGCAAGGTGATAAATTATATGATGAAGAAATTAAGTCATCTAATAGAAAATTCTAGGAAATATTATGGAAGAACAAATGCAGCAACTCAGTAAAGAAACCATTAAAAATTAACACCATATGTTGTAAAAATCATTGCAGACATTAGAAAGAAGGGAAAAAAGGAAGAGAATGCAATTATTGGGGGATAAATTGTATTAATGGGGAACTATCATGCCAAATTTTTAGATGAAACATTTAGATGGAAACAATGAATAGTAGAAAATGAAGCATTATCAGTAACAACCCTAAATTTTTTGCTCCTATTTGTTTAATTTGTTTAATCTTTCCCCCCCTATAAAAAGGGTAGATGAAGCATGAGAATTTTTTTTCCTATCGCCGAAATTTCGGCGAGTCTCCCCTATATCTGGGAGATTCCATGTTATCCATAACACAACCCTCGCACACAATTTGAGTCACATTTCATCCACAATCACATCTATTTTTAATACAATCAATTGCATAATTCAATCTAGACTATGTTTAGGACAATATTCATTCCCAAATTCCATCATAAGATCTAATAAAACAATTGATACGCAATTTTAACAATAACAAAAAGAATCTAGGCAATAATGTCAATAGTAGAAGCCAAAAAACCATCAGTATACAATTATAAGAAACAGAAACATCAATTTCAAAAAAAGCACCAGCATTACTAAAAACTAATTAAATGCATAATCTAGTTATAAGATTGTTTGAGATTCTACTGTCTACTCATAATTTGGTTAGGCACAATGCATTGTTTATTGTAATATATCTTTAGATGTTTAGATTTCTTATCAAGGTCTGAAATTCTTTGTGTTATGTTTCTAATTTTAAATTCTGAAAATCATTAAAGTGAATTGTTTTTTCTTATTGCTTTTAGGAATCTCCAGAAGCCAGTGGAATGCTCGAAATTAGTTGAAGTAATGAAACCAAATTGCAACAGAAAAACCTAAACGAACTAAACAAAGCAAAGCAAAACAACAATTAACTAATCAGGCGGAATGCAAAACAAAACAATGATCAGTTTATTAATTAATTAAGGCTCTAAACCGAGAGCAACAAAGGAAGGAGCAATTAACCCGAATGCACACCCAATCAAACCAAACCGAGAGCAACAAAACCATTCCAAGATCATCAGGATCAGCATGCATTACAACAGCCCTCCCCAATATCGAATGCATGCCACTCAGTGGTATCTAGAAGCAAAACCGAGAGATGCTCAATAATTGAAGCAAAAATTAACTGAGTCAATTTTTTTGAGACCAAAGAATTGAAGAAATCAAGGGCATCTTTGCAACCCGGCACAAAACCATTAGACTGAGAGTTTCATGGCATTTGATAATTCCAAAACTTTTGAAAATCAAATAACTAAAGCCAATACCAAACCAAGCATTAAATTATTGAAAAACTTTCAAGTTCATCCAGAGGAATGGAGTAATCAAGATCATGAAAGTTGAAAGAAATTCAAGCCAAGAGAGACTACCATCTAACCTTTTACAATAGTTATTTGTTAATACCTGCAAGTCTTTGATTGAAACCTCTGCAACACCTGCAGCATGAAAAACATGAAGCTAAAATCTATCTCTGGTTCCCCAACTTACCAAATTCACATAAAAAATTAAGAAATGGCACATACCACATCTGAGCCTGCAATGATGTTCCCCAAATCTCCAGCATGACGTTCGTTGTCACCTGGAGCTCCATGGTCCTTTAATGGATTGAAATGAGGTCCTAATATTTAAGTATAATCATCAGAAGATTTCACAGCCATGGACTAAAAAGTACCAAGTTAAACCGAGAATGAAATCAGCTCCAAATCGAAGAGAAACCCGAACCCGAACCCGAACCCAATTCAACCAATAACCCACTCCCCCAACACACGCAAAATCAAAAACGCAAGCAACCCGAACCCAATCAAACCCAATCCCAAACACCGACAATGAGAAATAAAAAAATCCAACCAAAACGAATCCATTACAATCAATAACTGAACATGCTTAATTACCTTTGTCTTGCACTTGACTTTTGGTGCTTCATGAGGGTAGATGGAAGAAATTTGGAATGAGAACACAAATGTGCCACCTCTGTGATGGGAAAAGAAGTGCATCTTGTTAAGTAATTGAAACATATAACCCAGGAAACATGGCATAAAAAACCCTTTAAAAAATATGATTTGTCTTGGGGAAATATGGCGAAGGAAATGTAAGTTTTCGGATCCTGAACGCCTTTGCAATCAATTTTTAGAGCAAAGTTAAGATGGAATTGAGTGTTGCCTAAGAAATTACTTACAGATAATATCCTTCATTAGGACGAATGGTAACCTCAAAGTTCATCAACTCATCCTTGCCATTCGGGAAAGCCAGTGTGCAAGTTTTATGCGGGGTTCGGTTCATCGATATCTATGAGTAACATCATAACGTTAGTTTAATGAAAAATCCGAAACCAGTACGGGCCATAACCAAGAAACTTAAAATCGTATTTTAGTTCTTAATGAAAATAACAACCAGGGTAGTCGATCCTAGTTTCGATGAATGGAATTCATGAAGGATAACCCATTAACCAACCATAAAAGGCTAAAGATCAAAACTTTCTCTTCTACCCAATTTAACAATTTGAAAGCATCCGAAAGTTGGTCAAAGTATAAATCTTAACAAAGCAAGCAAGACCCGGATAAGAAAAAATAATGTTTTTTTTTCCAAAGACGATTAAATAAAAGTAATCATAATTAGCAATTAAAAGATAGTGATGAAGATGCACATGTAGAACAACCTTTATGAAGACGTAATTCTCCCGCACTTTGTTTCTTGATAGGTAACTTTCCATTGGCGTTTTCAGCAAGTTCCCTTTGTCTCTCCTTCACTTTAAACAGTTTGATCATTTCTCCTTCACGATAAGAAAGGAAAACAGGGGCTCAAAGCATCATCTCTATAATTAATAATACTAAAGAAAACCGTAAGCAAAACCCACCCGGCTTTGTCACAAAGAGTTCAAGAAAGCTCCAATCAAGAAATTAATTACCTATCAAGAACATGCTTTTTGTTATTCTTAAAAAATGATTCAAGTATGTGTGCATGAATATTCGAAAACTTCCCACGACCATAATATAAATCAACAAACTAATCGCTAAAAAATTTCCATCATGAGCACAACAAATTCAAACATTTTTCAAGATTTTCGTAAAAAGCCAACTAACCTCAAAAGTAGGATGACCAACACAATTGCTATAGAAAGGAAGTCTTTGCAGCAATGCGTGAGAAGCAACAGCACTGGACCTCAAGAAAGAAGAGTAAAAGAAATAGGATCAATTACGCAAGAAATCCAAAGCAGAGCTGAGAAGAAAAATGGAAAGCAAAAAGAAGGTACCGGAGGAAATGAAATGCAAGAGAAATATGCAGGGAGAGGAAACGAGCACAAAAAAGCAAAGATAAACATTACAATTACAATGAAAAAAATTACTTAACGGAGGAAAGAAGGCGGCGCAGTTGTACTCGAGGCAAAGATCATAAGAGAAGAAGTCAAAAAAAAAGCATGGCACCCTGCAAAATGCACAGACAAATTAATTAATGTGAAGTGACATGGGGCAACAGGAGTAATTGAAGTAACGAAACCAGATTGAAACAGTAACAACTATTGAAGAAAGCAAAGCAAACGAAAAAAGAAATTAAGTGATCAGCCAAGAGCAACCAAAACCAAATCAATAATCAATTCATTTTATTTTAGGCTCTAAACCGAGAGCAATGAACCCAAATCAACACAAATAACAGCCAATCAAACCAAACCGAGAGCATCCGAATCAAACCAACCAAGCACTAAGTTTACCCGAGAATTGAACAATCTCCAAACCGTCGATCAACCCAACTCGAACCCAATTGAACCAATAACCCACTCCCCAACACACACAAACGACCAATCGCAAGCAGCCCGAGCCCGAACCAAATATAACCGAACACACAGACAATGAAAAATCAAAAAAAAATTAACCAATTGCTGAACACCCAGACCAGATAAATCAAAAAAATACAACGAATTACTGAACACCCACACCAGAAAGAAGATGAATCGAGGGAGAAGATGGAAAAAAAATGAAAAAAAAAAGGAACCGAAGAACCCAATGCAAAGAAACCGAGCGAAAGCAGAAATTGGGGCAAAGAAGGGGGCGAAATCATACCTCATCGAAGACCAAGAACAACCCGAAGCCAACCCACAACCCGGCATCCTCGCCCGAAAGACCAGCCGTGAGCCAAACAGCCCGTCGTTCTGTCTGGCACAAACGAAGGAACCGAGCAGACGAAGTGAAGAAAGTGCGAGAGGAAGAGACGAAAACAGCCCCCAGCCAAGAGATAAAACGCACGGGCTCATTAAGGGCAAAATCGCCCGGGCACTGTCCCTGGCAACAGTGCTTACAGTCTATGTCTACAGTGCAGAAGGCCACACCTTTTATTTGTATTGTAATGTGTGTGTATCGAATGGCTAGGGTTCTTCTAATGGAAATCGAACAGCTCCTCTCATAAGAATATCTTATTAACTAATGCAGCCAGCAGAGTATTTGCCATGTTAAATCATGTTTGTTCTCTACATAATAATCATCCATAATTTTAATATGATTTGAAACTCTTTTCAAATTTGATTCCATTTTGACTAAGAATTTCTCACTTGATACTATTTCAGAATTTATAGAATATTTTTCCTAGTTCATCTAGTGTGATGACTCTTATCTTGATCACTCATGTTCTTTCATATAGTTCATATTATACCCAATGTCTATCATTTTGTTATCTCAATTAAGATAACATGTGATAAGATCAAAGCATAATATTTTTTATATAAGATAATTTAGTGATCTTAAGTCTAAGAATTATTTTGACATAGGAGGTGCACTGTATACTCTACCCTTTATAAATCACACATAAAGTTGCTCTATTAAATGAAGGATGGAGGTCTTGATCATCCATATTAATCTAGTTAACATGATAACACAAACAAATATTTTAGGATGTTATTTCATTTCGTATTTTTCATAATCTAAATTTAAAATATTATACAATAAATTATAAAAACAACTTTGTTAATTACTAATTCGATTTAGTGACAATGTATACATTAAAATAAAATCTCAAAGTTTTTAGGAGGAAGGTGTAATTGGTTAAAAATCTTAAGGATTTAGTTCAAGCTTCGACCATATACACACACACACCTCACATTCCTTCCCTTTAAAAAGCATACATTTTCAATCAGACATAGCTCTAAACAAGAATAAATTATTAGTTTTAGATGGTTCAACATAAATGTCTTTGAACATTGTTTGGTATTTTGGTCATATATAGAGTTACGAAACTTGGTTTTAAACAAGATTTTTGGTTTTGGAAATTTAAAATATAAATACTAAACCCAATTTTTGAATCTACATACCTCAATTCACAATTTATAGTAGCATAAATACTTGTCCTGCTGAGTTCAATTTAGATCCTTTATTGGTTTTGATTCAATATATATATATATATATATATATGAGGGGATTAATTTATACAATTTAGGTCTCCAAATAAGATCACTGACTTCTCGTAATTATCTATCACATACTGATCATGAAAGCTTCAGAACAATGGAACTTGTGACTTGACAGCATGGCACTTGACCCTTATCGGCATGTTTCAAACAATCAATTTGCCAATGGAGGAGTCTCGCTGCTGCAAGCAGCTTTGAAAATCAAGTCAAATGCATGTTCTACATGTGACTTGAGCTTTTAGGGATCGATGAAGTCCTTTTCTACCATCAAAGCAACCCTAAGCTTTCCGGCATAACTTATTACTCCGACCATCAGACTCTGCGTTTCCATAAAATATTGGTGTCAAGATTTTATGGGAAATATTGCTTAAAAACCTTGTTATTACTTATATATCGAGAACATGAAGCAAAGTTATATGATCTTGGCCTACCTGAGGAGCCCCCGTCATCACAAAGTATAAGCCTTTAACTGGATGACTCACTAAGGCCATTTGTTCAATCGGTTGCATGACATTTGTGATTCCCATGATTGTGTTCATCATTGTGCCATGGATGTATTTAGATGCTCCCTGCACCGAGAGTAAAACAAAATTATACCTTATAAAATCGCCCCCCGATTGAATAATATTGATCACAAAATTTTTTTTTATCTAAAACTAAATGGGGTTTTGAATCAACATGGTTACGAGTTGACCCATTAAATTAATAAAATTATACAAGTCAATTACCATTTGATTTTTTTTAAAAAAAAACTTCGTTCAAGTTAGGTTTTAGATTCGCCAACAGGACTTGGTTGACTGGAATTAATAAAATTGGATTTATGCTACTATCACGAGTAAATAAATTGGAAACAAAAATTGATAAATATCAAGAAAAGTTATAGAAACTTATGAGTCATTCAATAATATAATTTTAAAATAAGATTTAATAATAAGTTCAATGATTCATTTATATTTTTAAAGTATGTATATATATATATATATAAATTAACATTTGTAATTATATTCAAGTCAAAACAAGAAGATTTATAAACAAGTAAAATTCAAAAAACAATATACCTGAGCACCCCTAAACTTGCTAACAAGTTGCATTTACTTTGCAGTGAGGTAAACAGCAAAAGAGCTCATCCTCTTCCTCTTTATGATTTCTCTTGCTTTGAATACAAATTGGAGAGGGTTTTCAGCCCCAGCATCTCTTAACTTGGGGAGAGGTATATTCAAGAACGCAAAATGGTTGCCCCATGGCAACTCAGCATTAGGTTTCACCATTTCTTCGATCGACTTGTAGCCTGTGAACACCCATGTGTTCAGCAACACCAGTGATGAAGAGTTTGCACTCCTTGATCCTGGGCTCAATGTTTCCATGTATAATCTTGTCCCTAGGAATACTGTCCCAGTAATCACATCATTTAGTGTCTGTTAATCATGGAATAAAGTGATACATGTTAGAGAATAATATAAATCATATTTTTGAAGTCTCATATCAAAATTTAAGTTTTTAGATAAGATGGTTCCTTGATATGGTATCAGAGCCTCGTTAAACCAACGGTCACGAGTTCGAATCTCACCATCCCCATAAAAATCAAGTATAAGGTAATGTGAGTTTGTGCAAGTTTCAAGATCAAAAGACTTTCACTTGAGAAAGTATGTTAAAAAATAATATAAATCATATTTAAAAATTTCACCAAAAAACTTAATTTTTTAAATTAGATGGTTACTTGATAGTGGATTTCAATATTCTCTTTTTTCTTACAAGGACCAGGATAAAAAACATTAGATTACAAAACTACTAGCAACAGCAGCAGCAGTGGAAGTAATAGGAGGCTTCAAATTAGGCATCACAATCGCCCTCCCAAAACTACTAGCACTGCATAACAACACATCATAAAAATCAAGCCATAACCAAAGCAAAAGAAACGTGCTTTTTAATTAGAAAAAGAAAACAATAACCTGTGAGGGACAACAGCTTGAAGAACTTCACCATCACGTAAATGAAGATGCCAATCATCAGGTTGAGTTATAGTAAGCTCCATTTTTGAAGCTTTACACTTGAACTGCCTAGATCCTTCAATTTTTGAAGATGGGAGATTCAGTAACTGTATCACAATAAAGAAAACAGCAACAAGGTTAGTAAGATTATTCATCCGGGTCAAATTTAAATATTTTTAATTTTTAATATCAAGAAAGCGAAGTTCTAGAAGAAAAATGATTCAAACTTTGAATGATAAAACTGATGTCTTTATCATTCCAAATGCCACCATTTGACAAGATATATCTTTAGGGCCCAGAAACTTAATTCTAAGAGAAGAAGGAAGGAAAAAAGAGCAAAGTTTGCATTGCGGATTTAAGTCAGGCAATTAATCAAACAGGTTATGTGCCGAGCTAAAGGAGCAAAAATAGAAAATGCAACACACTCTCAGTGGTCCTGTAGGTTCAAATAAATAAAAAAAGGTTTCATAAACGAGGATAACAGTTCAATAAAATGAGGGATGAATGCATGAACGACAAGTCCCTTTTTTAGAAGTATGACAGGTCGTTTTCGCAGTGGAAAGAAAACTCACCAGTGACAGTGAGGCATAAAGGGGTGGGGTGTTATTGCTACCGCTTCTTTAGCGGTCCAAAACAATCAGAATCGCTTGATTTTGGTCTTTGTTTGGAGAGATGAAGGTGTTAATTCATCGAGATAGTTTGAAGTTTATGCACAGTTACATTCAGAGAGATTTCGTGTAATATTTATTCTCAGCGTTACTGTTTAGATAGCAATCAATTATTTTATTTATTTATTTGGTACACGAGAGATATATAATATATATGTTTTTGTTATTTATGTTTTTAAATAATATAGTTATTTTAAATTTTTATTAGAAATAGATTCATTTTATCCCTCTAATCTGGTCTCTTCAATATCATCGACAAGAATCTCAAATTCAATGAGAGCAAGCCAAGAAAAGTAGAGAGAAGCAGATAGGTAACAGTTGGCCTGTTAATTATTGAGAAAAAGAGAGAGATTATCATCTTGCGTTGAAAATCAAGCTTGCCCCTGTTGTTATGGCCGCAGTTTTACCAAAAGAGAAATGTGGGGTCTTGGCTAACGGTTGAAGAGATTTGTTTTTTTTCTCTGTACCAGGATTCAATTCTCATAATGCATGTCTGTCACCCCCACAATTCCTTACATGCTCACTGGATTTGCAGGACATTCAGTGAGTTCAGGGTTTAGTTGTGGTGCGCGTAAGTTGGTCTGGACATCCCGGTTAAAAGAAAAAAAGAGAAAAGAAGGGGGATGTGTCTGTTTCATGTATCAATTTCATGACTTGTGGTCAAGTAACGCTCAAAAAAATCTCATAAAAATCCATTTCTTTTTTGTGGTTCATAGATGGATAGACTTAGGCTAAGGAACTTGATTTGCATAACCCGAATACCAGTAAAACAAGTTTTACGTTACTACTTTCATTCATGCAAGGGGGAACGATGCCATAATTCTGTACTGTGCGTGTGAGAGCATTCTGCAGATGATCATGAAGAGGATGGAGATATATATATATATTAACGTTAAATATGATTTAATTATCTTAAAAGAATGTGATTAGCGCTTGAATCCTGATGTTTAGGAGCTTCATAGCCTCCTGGGATTTTAGGGTGTATGTATCTTGTGATGAATAGACTTCCGCTGAAAAAACAACCATATACTGTTTTTCCATCTGTTTTTTTTTTTTTTTTGTTCTTTTTTTGCATCGGAAATATTTTCATTCCCATAGATATATATTTTGTTGTTTTGTGATAATTCTTGTAATTTGAACTAGATTCAGGAACCCAGTTGCGATCCAAGTCTTTAGTTGAGGGATTTCTTGATGGGAAGAAGAAGAAATGTCTACTAAATACTTTCAGACATCCTCGCAGTTCTTAGGCTCCTGTTTCTGTTCAACATATTTAATAAGAGTATTTATTGAATAGTCATGGCAAAATTTTAAATAATTATTTGAAAAATCGATTATATATAGTATTATTTGATCAATATGTCGAATTTTGATTCAAACTTGATTAATTAAAAATCTTGAAAAGTATTATGAAAGTTTAATTAAAAGTATTTTTTTAAAATTACTTTTTGAAAAACAAACATGAGAACGATGATGAACTATAATATTGATTTAAAAAAAAACCATAAATTAATATCTTTTTAATTTTTTTGATGTTCATAGAAGAAAAATAATAATTTATAAAAACCATCCTGCATCCCGATCCCACGCTCTGCGATAATACATTCAAATTAAAATATTTTAGAATAATAATAAAAAGATCATATATATATATATATATATATGAAGGTGTTGATATTAAATAAATATTAAAATATATAATTAGTTTCACATATTGATAAGGGAAAAAATATTACAAATAATAACTATTATTAATTTGAATGTATTATCTATAATAATAAGAAATTTTAAGACCTTATAATATTAATAGAAAAGCAACTAAAAAACTAAATAAATGACAAAAAAAATATTATTAGATTTTAAGAAATTATTTGAACCGAAAAATAAAAACAAATAAAATCATTTTTGAAATTATCACGAACAGAAATTAAAATGTAAATATGAAAAACAAATAACTTTAATAACAGTGGAAATAATAAAAATTGGTGAGACCATAATTATTGTTAGAGAAAAAAATTTCCATATTTTTTTAAATTTTATATTATTATAGTAAAAGTATTCTAGAACAATGATATTAATTTCTTTTTTCAAAAAAACTTAAGTTATTTATATATATTAAAGCTCTAATATTAAATAAATACCAAAATATATAATTAGTCAGATATATTTAAAAGAGAATAAAACTCACAAATTTGGACAGAAATTACTTTTACAAAATTCAATACCTAACTATATTAATAGAAAATAAATATTATTATATTTAAAGAAATTACTTAACTTGAAGAAAAAAAGAGAAATAATAACAAACATTATTTTGTTAAAATTTGGACATTAAATAGAGAAACTTAATAACATTGGAAATAAAGGAAAATTGGAAAGAAAAACGAAGAGCATATATATATATATAAACATGGACAAAATGTAAGAAATATGTATAAAAAATAAAGGAACTAAAATAAAATCCAAAATTAAAATTATTAGGGATGAAATAAAAAAAATACATGTAATAAATTGAATTTAAAGGACAAAATTGAAATAAATCTAAATATTGAAATTAAATAATTTAAAATAAAACCGGAAATGAAAGAATTAGGACCTAAATGAAACTGAAATTAGTTATTTGAATATTAAATTTAATTGTAGATAAACTAGGTAAATTTGTCAACTTTTTTTTGTGAGTTGTTTCCCCCTAGTAATATTAGATTTGAAATATCATAAATAAAAATATTGTTTTTTTTAAGAAATAAACTTAAACAAAAGAACATAGAATTAAAATTTGAAGCTAATTTTTTTTTAATTTTATTAGATTTATTCATCATATTATTATATTAAATGTATTGAAGAATACTTATTTTTCTTTTAAAAAAAATCCTAGATCATTTTTCTCTCTCTCTCTATATATATTTTTAGACAATAATATTCAATAAATACCAAAACATATAAATAGTCTCACATACTTTAATTCGTTGAATATATATATATATATAGGATAAAATTGAAGTAAATCCAAACATTGGAATTAAATACTTTAACACAAAACCGGAAATTAAAAGATTTTGGACCGAAATGAAACTGAAATCTATAATTAACTTGCATAGAAGGATAAAATTAAAAGAAATCAAACTTTATACCAAAAATATTAAGGATTTATAATAAATTTGCATGGAAGGATGAAATTAAAATCAATGAAAACTTTGATACCAACAATATTAAGGATTCCAACCCAATTTGCAAAATTAAAAGACTGGGGACCTAATTGAAACTACAATATATAATCAATTTCAATTGAAAGACGAAATTGAAATAAATCAAAACCTATATAATAGCAATAAGGGTTAGAAAAAACACAATACAATGTTCAGGGGCTTAAATGAAATTTGACAAAAAAACAATTGCGCTGACGTCAGCTTGCGCAGGAGGCGAGAGAAATTGAGGGGGGGGGGATTTCAAACGACCATTGACACGTATACAGACACTGTAACGTCACACGCGCCGCACCATGTGGAAGAGAACATGCCTGAAAATCATTCTAGATACCAGTTGGGCGCGGAAACGGACGACGCGTACGGAGACGCGCCAACCAGTACATCGCCGAAAAAATAATAAAAATTGGCTAATTACCGTATCGCCCCTCCCTGCAATGCCTGTTTTTTGTCCTTTTGTGAGGGACAAAATGGTGCACCTTCCGAATGACGCGTGCGGCGGAACACGGCAGGCGCGTCCCGTACGACGTGCCTGCAGTATTCCAGACAAAATAATATTTAAAAATAGGTCAATTGCCCATATACCCCTGTACCCATCGGTATCTATGAAAAAATCAACTGTGCAAGTACTGGAATACCCCAGTGCCAGATGCTGTTTTTTGTCGTTTTAGGAGGCCATTTCTGTCGTTTCATTGTGCAACAATTTTGAAATTCCGTCCTGTGTCCTATGGAAAATTCGAAAAGGCCCTCGCTCTTGGAGGCTAATTTTTTTTGGATCAAGGGGTAAAATGGTCATTTTACTATAGCAATGAATAATGAACTGTGTCTAGGTGAACAGTGAAGAATTGCACAGTAAAACAGCCACGAGATTTTTTTTATAGTTAATATTACTTTAATAAAAAAATAGTTCAAATCTAAAAATAAAATTATTTAGAATTGTGCAATTTAAATTTCAACTATAAGTAAAAAAATGAGAGTTGAACTGATATAACTCGACCGACTTGATGAGTTCAAAAATATATGAAAAATTGATTAAAATATAGTTTAACCTAAAAAAATTAAGTTGACATAAAAAAATATTGAAATAACAATATGTTGAATCAACTAGGATAACCCTAGATTAACCTTTCAAATGTGTGACATGCATTATAAGACCATGATAACTTTAAATAATGCAAATCAAATTATAAATTCAATTCGTAATAAATGCGTTATTGAATAATGAAATTGATAAAAAATTAATCTAAAAAAAGACATAATAAAATAATTTTTCTAAACAAAATTATAAACTTGTATAATATTACGAGAATGTCATCATCAATCTCGCAAGGTCGTTATATTCTCTGATTGCTCTAAAAATTTAACATAATATATATAATATGTCAAGAGACTCCCCGTAAAATTTCATCTCAATTTAATGGTCATATTAAGAGATATGATTGATATTGTAAAACTATTTATTATTAAAAAAAAACATTATCTGGTCAGAATGGAAAGGGCAGAACGAAACTAGAACATTCTGGGGGGAATTTGAGAGGAAATTTATGGAACGGACAGAGATTCTGAGCGAGATAAAATTGACGCCATATTTGGTTTCAGCAGCTGGTGTAAATTTCCATTCTATGATTTGGAAAGCCCGTTTGGGTAGGCACTACCATGAAGCTTATACCCAGAAGTGCTTTTCTCTTAGATACGCGAGGTCGATGGTGAGGGAATAGAAGCATGGGCCGGTGACATTATCAGAGGAAGCAATGCTCAGGTTTGAGAAAAATTCTGACATCTTAGCCTAAGCTTCTGTCAGCCCACGCATATGAGAGTCATATCCTCTTCTTTTTTAAAAAATAAATCGGGGAAGATTTTGCTAATTTCAAGCCCATTTTAGCTTGATCTTTCTCACTTGCCTGTTCTATGACATTTTATGTCAAGTCTTTTATTGTGCTTTTAAAATGTCGTGGCCATGTGTATAGTATTGAGCTAATATCATATTGAATGCGTCATCAATACTGTTGTTGACCTTGTCGGATACATGTACTATTCTTGCACGCTAAACAATTGATATTAATTATTGAATTAATATAATCTTACTTCCAACATTATTATTTGTGGATCCATCATTATACGGAGTACTTGGAAATTATACATGTATACATGCGAATGGTTAGGGTTCTTCTAATGGAAATCGAACAGCTCCTCTCACAAGAATATCTTATTAACTAATAGAGCGAGCAGAGTATTTGTCATGTTAAATCATGTTTGCTCTCTACATGATAATCATTCATAATTTTAATATGATTTGAAACTTGAAACTCTTTTCAAATCCGATTTCATATTGGCTAAGAATTTCTCAATTAATATTATTTCAGAATTTATAGAACATTTTTCCTAGTTTACCTATGTGATGACTCCTATCAAATTTCCCGGTAGCTAGTTCAGAGTGTTCATGGCACCTATTCGCTTGTGGTTAATGTATTAGGTGCAAGCAGGTGACTGACAAGAAGTATCTGCTCTAAGCAATATATATATATATATATATATATATATATATATATATATATATATATATATATATAAGTTATAATCTCCTCATCCTGTGTTTGAGTTGGTGATTGGGTTGACTAGATTTACAAGCTGTATTAAATAGAAAACAGATCGAAACAGCATGAATGTCAGCCACCCACTTTTTTGTCCAGTGAATAAATTTATCCTACGTTCATATATAAAATTATTAATGTCATAATTGTAAACATGAAAAAAAATAACCTTGCTAAGAGTGGGAATAATAAAAATTGGTGAGACCATAATTATTGTTGGAGAAAAAATTTCATGTTTTTTTTTTTTTTAATTTTCATATTATTATATTAAAAATATTTCAGAACAATGATATTAATTTTATTTTTTCAAAAAAACCTAGGTCATTTATATATATTAAAGCTTTAATATTAAATAAATTCCAAAATATATAATTAGTCTGATATATTTAAAAGAAAATAAAGCTTATAAATAATAATTATTATTATTTTAAATGCTTTATCTGTAATAATAACAAAATTCAATATCTAACAATATAAAAAAATATTATTATATTTAAAGAAATTTCTTAACTGGAAGAATAAAAAAAAGAAAAATAATAACAAACATTATTTCGTTGAAATTTGGACATTAAATAGAAAAACTAAATAATAGTGGAAATAAAGAAAAATTGGAAAGAAAAAAGAAAAGCATATATACATAAACATGGACAGAAATAGAAATTATGTAAGAAATATGTATAAAAAATAAAGGAATTAAAATAAAATTCAAGATTAAAAGTATAAGAGATAAAATAAAAAGGAAACATATGTAAAAAAAATAATTTAAAGGATAAAACTCAAATAAATCCAAACATTGAAATTAAATAACTTAAAAACAAAGCCAGAAATCCAAAGAATTAGGACTGAAATGAAACTGAAATCAATAATTAATTTGCATGAAAGGATAAAATTGTAAGAAATTAAACTTTGATGCCAAGAATATTAAGGATTTATAATAAATTTGCTTGGAAGGATGAAATTGAAATAAATCAGAACTTTGATACCAAAAATATTCAGGATTGAAGACTAATCCGAAAAATTCAAAGAATGAGGACCTAATTGAAACTACAATATATATTTAATTTCAATTGAAGGACATAATTGAAACAAATTAAAACCTATATAATAGCAATAAGGTGCCGAAAACCAAATTCGAATGTTCAGGGATTGAAATGCAATTTGACAAAAAGCAGCTGTGCTAACGTTAGCTTGCGCAGGAGGAGAGAGAAATGGGGTGGGTGGGGGGGGGGGAATTGAAACGACCATTGACACGTTTCCAGACACCAAATCGCCTCAAAACAGTTATTGCACTGTTCAATGAAATATTAAAAAAATTCAAAAACCGGTTGGACGAACCAGACCGAATATGTGCAATGACCGTGGAGCCTCTGAAACTGACGGTGTTTTTTGTCTTTTTCGAGGGACAAATTCGTTAATATACTGTTTATTAACGAAAAAAAAAGAACATGCACCCGCGAAACACCGAGTCAAAAGTCCAATGAATAGTGACTTCAGAACAATGGAACCTGTGGCCTGACACCATGCATGACACTTGACCCTTATCGGCATGTTCTGATAATTAATTTGCCAGTGGAGAAGTCCTGCTGCTGCTATCCCTCAATAATATTTCTTTGAAATTGTATTCCATTATTAAGGGGCCGGTACCATAAAACCAAATAAAGAAATAAAAAAACAGCTGGATGCTGGTGAGTGACGGAAGGTACGCCATGCATGCCTTGACCTCTAGGTAGTTGACGCATTAATGAAAGCAGATTTTACTTGGCAGAAAATCGTATACATCATTCAGTTTAAACATTATTTTTTGAGAGTTTTTTATTAGTGTAGAGAAATTCAAGATCATTAAAACGCACATGCACCGTCAAATTTCTCGTAGTTTGAGTGGTGCTCATATCATTTTCATGAGAATTTTTTGACAACGACGACAAAAAGTAATGGAGAACAATTCTTCAAAACCTCACCTTATTTGAGAGTTAATTTATGACCCGGGGGCTAATTAGGTTTTTTTTTTTTTGAAGACCTTGCAGCTTGGATGCAAGATCTCTAAGATCTCTAATATTTATAAAAAAAAAGAGATGCTTTAGATATGTGTAGTTTCTAACAGGACCACATGGCTAATGATATATATAGATCGATTCATATTGGAATCCTGTTTCTCCTGAGTAAAATTTGTATGTGTGTGTGAATAATAGCACGACTAATTTTAAATAAACGGAGCAATTTATGGCACAAAAATAAAAATAAAAATAAATAAATGTCATCACACGTGATGATGGCACTTTCTTAATAAATTTTAATTTTTTTTTATATTATTATTACTACTACTATTTGAATTGCATTAAATTTTTATAAAAACACAAGTTCTTTTTCACTATTTTTTCTTATATATATATATATATATTTATAATTATTCTACGATTAAATTTCTGTTTCTATAATTACTTCGAGGAAGCACAGGCCAATGTCAGTAAGAAGTTTCTATTTATTTTTTGCTGTAAACGCATTGTATTCCAATGACACTTGTTGTCTGTTGGTGGGTAACGGGCCAAGCTGTTAAATTTCATTTTCAGACTTGAACTCGCTTCCCATTTAGATTTTAAAAAATTTAAAGCCTCCCATCTCCCAATCTACCTCCAGTTCCCAATCTCCAACATGCGCGCGCCCTGCAGAGTCCAACATTCTTTACTTCTTCAATTTGTTATACATTAACAATCAACTACTTTTTTTCTTCATGTTTCCGATAATAATAATAATAATAATATCGGCATGTTTCGGATAATCAATTTGCCAGTGGAGAAGTCCTGCTGCTGCCAGCAGCTTTGAAAATCAAGTCAAATGCATGTTCTATGTGTGACTTGAGCTTTCGGGGATCGATGAAGTCCTTTTCTACCATCAGAGCAACCCTGAGCTTTCCGGCATAACTTATTACTCCGATCATCAGACTCTGCGATTCCATAGAATATTGGTGTCAAGATTTTACAAGAAATATTGCTTCAAGGCCTTGTTATTGCTAATATATCGAGAACAGGAAGCAAAGTTATATGATGATCTTGGCATACCTGAGGAGCCCCTGTCACCACAAAGTATAAGCCTTTAACTGGATGACTCGCTAAGGCCATCTGCTCAATCGGTCCCATGACATTTGTGATTCCCATGCTTGTGTTCGTCATTGTGCCATGGATGTATTTAGATGCTCCCTGCACCGAGAGTAAGAGAAAATTACACCATATATAATCGCCCCCCGTAGAATAATATTGATTAGAGAAAGAAAAATATTTTTTTATCTAAAACCAAATTGGTTTTTGAAACAACATGGTCACGGGTTAACCCATTAAATTAATAAAATTATACAAGTCAATTACCATTTGATTTTTTTTAAGAAAAAAACTTAGTTCAAGTTAGGTTTTAGATTCACCTACAGGACTTGGTCGACTGCAATTAATAAAACTAGATTTATGCTACTATCACGAGTAAATAAATTCGAAACAAAAATTGATAAGTATAAAGAAAAGTTATAGAAACTTATGAGTCATTGAATAATATAATTTTAAAATAAGATTTAATAAAAAGTTCAATATTCATGTGTGTGTGTGTGTGTGTGTGTCTATATATATATATTATTCAACGTTTGGAATTATATTCAATTCAAAATACAAAGATTTATAAACAAGTAAAATTTAAAAAATAAATATACCTGAGCACCCCTAAACTTGCTAACAAGTTGAAGGTACTTTGCAGTAAGGTAAACAGCAAAAGAGCTCATCCTCTTCCTCTTTATGATTTCTCTTGCTTTGAATACAAACTGGAGAGGGTTTTCAGCCCCAACATCTCTTAGCTTGGGAAGAGGTATAGTCAAGAACGCAAAATTGTTGCCCCATGGCAATTCAGCGTTAGGTTTCACCATTTCTTCGATTGA
The DNA here is from genome assembly GCA_029204005.1 of Salix udensis. NCBI lineage: Eukaryota > Viridiplantae > Streptophyta > Magnoliopsida > Malpighiales > Salicaceae > Salix > Salix udensis. The sequence continues at coordinate 525,187 of CM055025.1, forward strand.
CTTGTAGCCTGCAAACATCCTTGTGTTCAGCAACACCAGTGATGTTGAGTTTGCACTCCCTGATCCTGGGCTCAATGTTTCCATGTATAATCTTGTCCCCAGGAATATTGTCCCGGTAATCACATCATTTAGTGTCTGTTAATCACGTAATAAGATAATAAATGTTAGAGAATAATATAAATTATATTCTAGAATTTCACCTAAAAGTTTATGCTTTTAGGTGAGATAGATTCCTTAACATGGTATCAGAACCATATTGACTCAGCTGGTCACGAGTTCGAATCTCAACACCCCTATTCTATTTGATAAAAATCAAGCACAAAGTAATGTGAGTCTATACAAGTTTCAAGCCCAAAAGAGTTTCACTTGAGGGGGTGTATTAAAGAATAATATAAATTATATTTCAGATACTTAACTAAAAGTTTAAGTTTTTAGATGAGATGGTTACTTGACAATAAAGATCAATATTCTCTTTTTTTTTACAAAGGCCAAGATAAAAATCATAGGAATACAAAAACAGCTTTATATATATATATATATATATCATCTTCTTCTGTACTGTCATGTGTGTGTGTGTGTGTATTTACAGATTCTAAGAGCATATATTCATTAATTAGCTGCTATCATTCAGTTCACTTAGCAAAAAAACCTTATACATCATTCAGTTTAAACATTATTTATTTTTAAGGAAATGCACACCATATAGTTTCTCATAGTTTATGTGGTGCTCATATGCTTTTCATGATATTTTTTTTTACAACGACGACAAAAAGTAATGGAGAAGAGTTCTTTGGATGGGTCAAATACATCAAACGATAATAAAAAAGACATCATATAAAAACAAATCTTTTTTTTTGTTTTTAAAAAATAAAGATTATGTGTGGTATAAAATAAAAAATAAATATATATACATGTGTGCCGGAAAAGGTTTGGATGATGATCTAGCTACTTGAACTAAATAAGACCGATTATTTTTCTATAATAATAAACGAGATCGACTTTATCAATAAGATAGTTAAACATATCAAAATTAAAAATTATTAACAAATGAAATTAAAAATCTTTGAGAACACACATAGACTAAATGATAGGTTAAGGCTAAAAAATTTCGTAACTATTAAGATTGAAGCCGCTGAAGGGGCAAGCTTCAATTTTGCTCACATAGATTTTATTGCTCCGTTTTTATCCCTGCAGTTAAAATTTTCCCATTGTGACTCTTCTACCTCTTAAGAAGTTCCAATGCTAGCCCTTATCATTAAAAATCCTGAACTTTCATGAGTTTCAAGACTGTTTTATGCGATAATATAACATATAATAAGGATTTGAGAGGGAAATGAGAGTAAAAGAAGGAGAATTACAAGATGATGATATGAAAATTATAAACTATAGGGGTATAAATAGAACATCGATGAAGTTCTAGGGCAAGAATATATTTTATATACCCAGATAAAATCAAAAGCGCAAGATACGTAAAAGTGAAAAGAAGTTGATCTTACCACTCCAAGCTTGCTCTTGATTTGCTTGATATGATCGAGAGAGAAAATCACTGTTTCTATGCCAACAGGGAGAAACTCCACTCCATGTTGCCCAGATCGGATTGGTGTTTCGTCATCCTCGGCCGAACAACTCTTCAAAATGCTTGTAGAGAAATCCGATGCAGTGTTGTAGACTGTCGAGAAAATCTTATGCAGAGTCCTGCGCATGCTGAAGATTTCGCCATCCTTATTGGAGCGCAATTGAACAGAAGGAAATGTCAAGGGAAGAGAAGGATTATCAGCTCTTTGTAAGCAAGAAAGAAGAGCCCCCATGAGAGAGAAACCATCTCCAAGTGAGTGATGAAGCTTGAATATCACGTTACCAGCTGCATGGCTTGTGGGGTATTTTATTATGTGAATTTCCCACAGTGGCCTGCTTTGTGGTAAATTCTCCATTGCAATCTTTGAAAGATAATCATCGAGGCATTTGTCGTAAAATTCCGGCGACATTCCGGCGGGAAAAACAGGAACATTTACGTGGTCTTCTACTCTCACTTCAACCCGCTTCCATCGTTGTTCTCCATCTTCATTAGTAACCTGCATGTGTCCAAATTCTCATTGCTTTATATACGCTAACATTATAAAGAAAGTAAGCAACGGATCGAAATAAAGGGCACCACCAAACTAGAGAAAAAGAAAGAAAGAGTACGTACGATGATGGAGGAGAAACGTGGGTTGATAGGGAGGAAGACAGTTCTTAGCAGATACATGGCTTGGGAGTCATCCACAGGCACTTCAGTTTCCAAAACCGCAATTACAGAGAGCGAGAGAACAGAGTTGCTCAAGAACTGTCCTGCTGGGCTGACAGGTGCAGATATTGCATCCTGTAAAATATTCTCCATTGTTTGTAGTTGAATGATTTCTCTCTTGCTACGATTGCGAGTTGCGAAGTATATATATATGGATCACAGAACTATAAAATGAAAGACTAACCCTGCGGACTAAATAAGATCCTGAGGGGACTATATATAGAAAATATATTTAGATCAGAACAGGTCAAGGTGCCCACGTACGAGCTGAAACTTTATACAAATATTTATTTTTGTTTTGAATATTGGAATAGTGACGATATTTTATAATATCGAGTTTTAATATAAAAAAAGATTGTGAAAAATAAAAAACCTCCTGAATTTATTGGTTCGGATGTGTCTGGTTTAGATATAGATGATCTCTAAGATAAAAAGAAAACGAAAAAAAAGAATTGTGAGCATTGAGAGAGTTTTTCTTTCTTTCTTTCTTTTTTTTAGTGACTGATGGAAGTTGTTTCTTTTAGGGTTTGCATTTGTTTTGTGTGAAATATTTTATAAGTTATTTTCTAGATTTTCATGTGTTTATTTTTGAGAAATGTTTTACTTGTTTTCTATAAAAAAATTAATTTGAAAACTAGTAAATATAAAGTATTTATAATCAATTTTTAAAATTTGTTCAAATATATAGCTTTAGTTGATCATGAAGTTCTATAAAAGAATTTATGAAGAGTAATCTACTTACGATAACATTTAATTATATCAACTACGTACTACATCTATTTCGTTAGCTCCTTGTATACCATTATTTTCTTTTTTACTATCACAGCAACTATTGTAGTATCATCATCTCATCACCATCTTTTCTTTTACCACCATCACATATTTTAATTATCAAAGAACTATCCCACTTAAAAATTTAAGTTTGTAGGTGAGATTCTAGAATATAATTTATATTATTTTTTAGCATGCATCCTCAAATGAAAGATTTTTTGAATTGAAACTTGCACACAGGTCCACACTATCTTATACTTAATTTTGCTGGATTTTTCTACAATTTTATTGAAACCACTTTGAAATTTCTTATCAAGTTTGAATATTTGTTGCTTTTATTGAAGTGTGGTAGTTATGTTTATAGTGTTGAACTAATATCAAATTGATATAAAACAAAGATTTATAATTAAGATCGGACTTTAATCTAAAATTTTATGTATTGGATTGTAAATGCAATTAATCAATAACTTTCTGCGATGAAATGATTAGGGTTGATTTGTTTTGTGTAATTGTTTTTAAGAAATACTTTCTATATATTTTTTTTTTTTGGAATTTCGTTAAAAATATTTTTAAATTATAAAATTTAATAAAATATTTTATAAATAGTAATTCGCTTATAATATCTTATAACTATTTCAATTATCATCTCTATCCCACAATCACACACCATTATTTCATTTTCCATCATCATCACCACCACCAATTCTTTCTCTGCCATTTCTATACCTTACCCTCCTTCACTATCACCATTAAAAAACAGCTGGATGCTGGTGAGTGACGGAAGGTACGCCATGCATGCCTTGACCTCTAGGTGGTTGACGCATTAATGAAAGCAGATTTTACTTGGCAGAAAATCGTATACATCATTCAGTTTAAACATTATTTTTTGAGAGTTTTTTATTAGTGTAGAGAAATTCAAGATCATTAAAACGCACATGCACCCGTCAAATTTCTCGTAGTTTGAGTGGTGCTCATATCATTTTCATGAGAATTTTTTGACAACGACGACAAAAAGTAATGGAGAACAATTCTTCAAAACCTCACCTTATTTGAGAGTTAATTTATGACCAGGGGGCTAATTAGTTTTTTTTTTTTTTTGAAGACCTTGCAGCTTGGATGCAAGATCTCTAATATTTATCGAGACCCGAGTGACTTTTAGGAATAATTAAAGATCTTATGATTTAATTATGTGGTTTAGGATTGAAGACTAAAGCCCATACTTTCTCTTTTAAATGTAGTTCAAAATATATTTTTAGGGGATCATGAAGTTCTATAAAAAAAAATATATGAATAATATTCAATTATATCAACTACTACATTTGTTAGTTCCTTCTATACCATTACTTTCTTTTTTATTATTGCCACCACTGTACTGTTTTAGTACCGTACATCTCGTCATCACCTTTTCTTCCACAAGCTTTTAATAGCACATTGGAAACTTTAATATTAATTTTCTTAATAAATTTTAAATTTCTTCTCTGGATGGAAGCTAACAGAAAATGAAAAAATATTAGCTAAAATGAAAAAATAAATAAATTCCTCCCCTTTAAATCATAGTCACAAAGGCCTTCAAATTTCAATTTTGCTGGATTTTTCTCAATTTTACCACGTCGATATTTTATGTCAAGTTTTAATATTTTTTATGGAAGTGTCGTGGCCATGTGTATAGTATTGAACTAATATCATATTGATATTAACCAATAACCATAAATTGAATGCGTCATCAATACTGTTGCTGACCTTGTCGGATACATGTACTATTCTTGCATGCTAAACAATTGATATTAATTATTGAATTAACATATTTTTACTTCCAACATTATTATTTGTGGATCCATCATTGTACGGACCACTTGGAAACAATCAAGAAATTTCAAAACAAATCTAGTCACACAAAGTCCTTGTTAGTAAAAAGATCTCCAATGGCCAAACCATACTTCTTTTTCACGACGACTGAAGTCACTACTAAAAAATAGGGTAAGTAGCAATTACCAAATACGAAATATTCCAAGTATAATAAATCACAAAACAATCAGAAATGAAAATCTTTCTCATACACAGCACAACATTGTACAGTGTCGGAAGGTGTCCTAAAATTTTCTGATTTCATCATCTCTTTTGTTTGTGATTGGTGTAATAAACTAAAAAAGCACAAAAACCCACCACAAAAAAATATGAATCAGAAAGAATGTAGTGATAAAGTAAAGATTTCTTGATCATTACTCACATATATTACTTTCATCATCTTCACCATTAAATTATGGTGTTTGTGGATCTCCACCTGTTACCATTTTCTTTTATGAAATTCACAATTTTTAGTCCCATTGTTGATCAAGTTACTACTTTGATACCATGTTAAAGTTTTAATTGAGTTTGTTTGTATTTGTTTTATAATTTGGTGGTATAATAGTTGATTTTGGAGAGAAGGGAAAAAGAAATTTACACAGAGATAAATGATTGAAGAAGAGAGAAAAATACAAAAGAAGGTAAGTATATTCTTATATTGCTTACCATATGTTTGATAAAATGCCCCTTATATAGTCTTGGAGCAAAACACACAAAATACATGTTTACAACAACTTGTAACTGCCTTGCTTACAATTAGAAGAGAATTCAATTTCATTTTCTCTTCTTTACTTCTTCAATTTGTTATACATTAAGAGCCAACTACTTTTTTCTTCTTTATTGCCAAAGCATTTGTTTTGTTAAGCTAAGTCAGCAAACTATCTTCCAACAATATATGTGTGTGTGTGTGTGTTGTGTGTGTGTTGTGTGTGTGTGTGTGTTGTGTGTATGTATATGTATGTATGGATGGATGGATGAGGGGATTAATTTATATAATTTAGGCCTCCAAATAAAATTACAGCCTTTCACATACTGATCATGAAAACTTCAAAACTATGGAACTTGTGGCTTGGCACCATGCATGGCACCTGATCCTTATCGACATGTTTCGAACAATCAATTTGCCAGTGGAGGAGTCCTGCTGCTGCAAGCAGCTTTGAAAATCAAGTCAAATGCATGTTCTACGTGTGACTTGAGCTTTCGGGGATCGATGAAGTTCTTTTCTACCATCAGAGCAACCCTAAGCTTTCCGGCATAACTTATTACTCCGACCATCAGACTCTGCGATTCCATAGAATATTGGTGTCAAGATTTCACAGGAAATATTGCTTCAAGGCCTTGTTATTGCTGATATATCGAGAACAAGAAGCAAAGTTATATGATGATCTTAGCATACCTGAGGAGCCCCCGTCACCACAAAGTATAAGCCCTTAACTGGATGACTCGCTAAGGCCATCTTCTCAATCGGTCCCATGACATTTGTGATTCCCATGCTTGTGTTCATCATTGTGCCATGGATGTATTTAGATGCTCCCTGCAACGAGAGTAAAACAAAATTATACCTTATAAAATCGCCCCCCGTAGAATAATATTGATCAGAATTTTTTTTTTTATCTAAAACCAAATGGGGTTTTGAATCAACATGGTTACGAGTTGACCCATCTGATAAATTAATAAAATTATACAAGTCAATTACCATTTGATTTTTTTTAAAAAAAAACTTCGTTCAAGTTAGGTTTTAGATTCACCAACAGGACTTGGTCGACTGGAATTAATAAAACTGGATTTATGCTACTATCACGAGTAAATAAATTGATAAATATCAAGAAAAGTTATAGAAACCTTATGAGTCATTGAATAATATAATTTTAAAATAAGATTTAATAACAAGTTCAATGATTCATATATATATATATATATATATATATATATATATATATATATATATTCAATGACTCATACGTTTGGAATTATATTCAATTCAAAATTCAAAAAATAAATATACCTGAGCACCCCTAAACTTGCTAACAAGTTGAAGGTACTTTGAAGTGAGGTAAACAGCAAAAGAGCTCATCCTCTTCCTCTTTATGATTTGTCTTGCTTTGAATACAAACTGGAGAGGGTTTTCAGCCCCAGCATCTCTTAGCTTGGGAAGAGGTATATTCAAGAACGCAAAATGGTTGCCCCATGGCAACTCAACATTAGGTTTCACCATTTCTTCGATCGACTTGTAGCCTGCAAACACCCTTGTGTTCAGCAACACCAGTGATGAAGAGTTTGCACTCCCTGATCTTGGGCTCAATGATTCCATGTATAATCTTGTCCCCAGGAATATTGTCCCGGTAATCACATCATTTAGTGTCTGTTAATCACGGAATAAGTTGATACATGTTAGAGAATAATATAAATCATATTCTGGAGCCTCATATCAAAATTTATGTTTTTAGATAAGATGGTTCCTTGATATGGTATCAGAGCCTTGTTAAACCAATGATCACGAGCTCGAATCTCACCATTCCCATAAAAATCAAGCATAAGGTAATGTGAGTTTGTGCAAGTTTCAAGATCAAAATATTTTCACTTGAGGAAGTATGTTAAAAAATAATATAAATCATATTTAAAAATTTTACCAAAAAATTTAATTTTTTAAATGGGATGGTTACTCGACAATGGAGTTCAATATTCCCTTTTTTCTTACAAGGGCCAGGATAAAAATCATCAGATTACAAAAACAGCTTTATATATATATATCATCTTCTTCTGTACTGCCATGTCTATATATATATATATATATACAGATTCCAAGAACATATATTCATTAATTAGCTGCTAACAACAAACAATTGATCTTTCTTAATTAATTGTCAACTCTTGTATCATCATGTAGCAAACAGTTTCTCCTGCATTAAACGTAGACATGAGACGACTTGTACGGAAACATGATGTGGCCCTTTCAATCCCCTTATTAATATTTCTTTGAGGTTGTATTCCATTATTAAGTGGCCGGTAGCTTCAAACAAAATATATATAAAAAAAAACGTGGACGTTGGTGAGTTACACAAGGTGCGTCCTGCCTTGACCACTAGCTAGTTGGTTGACGGATTAATAAAAGCAGATTTTACTTAACAAAAAAACCTTATACATCATTCAGTTTAAACATTATTTATTTTTAAGGAAATGCACACAATAAAGTTTCTCATAGTTTAAACTGGTGCTCATATGCGTATCATGAGATTTTTTTTGACAACGACGACAAAAAGTAATGGAGAAGAGTTCTTTGGATGGATCAAATACATCAAATGATAATAGAAAGAAATCAAATCTTTATTTGTTTTCTTTTGAAAAAAAAATAAAGATTATGTGTTGTATAAAATAAAAAATAAATATATATACATGTGTGTAGGAAAAGATTTGGTTTATCTAGCTACTTGAACCAAACAAGACCGACTATCTTTCTATAATAGTAAACGAGACCGACTTTATCAATAAGATAGTTAAACATATCAAAATAAAAATTATTAACAAATGAAATTAAAAATCCTTGAGAACACACATAGACTAAATGATAGGTTAAGCTAAAATTTTCGTACCTAATAAGATTGAAACTGATAAAGGGGCAAACTTCAATTTTGCTCACATAGATTTTAAATGCTCCGTTTTTATCCCTGCAGTTTAAATTTTTCCCATTGTGACTCTTCTACTTCTTAAGAAGTTCCAATGCTATCCCTAATCATTAAAATCCTGAACTTTCATGAATTTCACGTGTTCTTATGAAATATTATAACATATAATAAGGATTTGAGAGGGAAATTAATGAGAGTAAAAGAAGGAGAATTACAAGATGATGATATGAAAATTATAAACGATATGGGTATAAATAGAACATCGATGAAGCTCTAGGGCAAGAATATATTTTATATACCCAGATAAAATCAAAAGCGCAAGATACGTAAAAGTGAAAAGAAGTTGATCTTACCACTCCAAGCTTGCTCTTGATTTGCTTGATATCATCGAGAGAGAAAGTCACTGTTTCTATGCCAACAGGGAGAAACTCCACTCCATGTTGCCCAGATCGGATTGGTGTTTCGTCATCCTCGGCCGAACAACTCTTCAAAATGCTTGTAGAGAAATCCGATGCAGTGTTGTAGACTGTCGAGAAAATTTTATGCAGAGTCCTGCGCATGCTAAAGTTTTCGCCATCCTTATTGGCGTGCAATTGAACAGAAGGAAAAGTCAAGGGAAGAGAAGGATTATCAGCTCTTTGTAAGCAAGAAAGAAGAGCTCCCATGAGATAGAAACCATCTCCAAGTGAGTGATGAAGCTTGAATATCACGTTACCAGCTGCATGGCTTGTGGGGTATTTTATTATGTGAATTTCCCACAGTGGCCTGCTTTGTGGTAAATTCTCCATTGCAATCTTTGACAGATAATCATCGAGGCATTTGTCGTAGAATTCCGGCGACATTCCGGCGGGAAAAACAGGAACATTTACGTGCTCTTCTACTCTCACTTCAACACTCTTCCATCGTTGTTCTCCATCTTCATTAGTAACCTGCATGTGTCCAAATTCTCGTTACTTTATATACGCTAACATTATAAAGAAAGTAAGCAACTGATCGAAATAAAGGACACCACCAAACTAGAGAAAAAGAAAGAAAGAGTACGTACGATGATGGAGGAGAAACGTGGGTTGATAGGGAGGAAGACAGTTCTTAGCAGATACATGGCTTGGGAGTCATCAAAAGGCACTTCAGTTTCCAAAACCGCAATTACAGAGAGCGAGAGAACAGAGTTGCTCAAGAACTGTCCTGCTGGGCTGACAGGTGCAGATATTGCATCCTGTAAAATATTCTCCATTGTTTGTAGTTGTATGATTTCTCTCTTGCTATGCTTGCGAGTTGCGAAGTATAAATATATGGAGCACAGAACTATAAAATGAAAGACTAACCCTGCGGACTAAATAAGATCCTGAGGGGACTATATATAGAAAATATATTCAGATCAGAGCATTATTATTGTCAAAATCGTGATACAATTTTCTGAGTCTAAAGAACAAACCTGATAAAATCATGTAGAAAAATCAGACCTCGCTAAAATCAAAACAAAATCGTTGGATCGGTTTGATTTTACAATCCCCCCTCTCTCTCTCATGGTTTGAAAATCAAATTAAGAAAATCAGTATTTTTGAAATGCACGCTGAGACCATTTCTTTCTTAGACAATAAAAAAATATTGATTCTCATGTATTGATGTAAATATTAACTTTAAAATTTATACTTATAATTTTGGGAAAAAAATAACTTTTTATTTTTTACTTTAAATTAATTTTTTTGGTGTTTTTAGATCATTTTCATGTGCTGATGTCGAAATAATTTGTTGGAGTTGGAGTTAGAACTAGCAATATCGGTATTGGTGCTAGTAGTAGAACTAATAATCCTTTCAATAGTAATGTTTTTGATGCGTGTATTAGTAAATAACGAGGAATATGACGAGTAATAAGGCTGATTTTAGTTTACATAACACACCAGCAGAATATTTATTTTAAATTTGTTAGTTTTTACCTAATGAAAATTCTATGGACATAATTGTTTTGTAATGTATTTTTAAGTTATTTTAAATCATGTATGAAACTTAACTAATGAATTTTATAGCCATAATTATGATGTATTGTATTCGGAAATATTTTATTTATAATTTTATGATTTTTCTACCTACATAATTTTAGCTACGATTTTATGATTTTTATACCAAAATATTTTATGTATAATTTTACGATCCGATTTTGACAACCTTGGGTCAGAGCAATTCAAGGTGCCCGCGTACGAGCTAAAACTTGATACAAATATTTATTTTTGTTTTAGATATTGAAACAATTTATAAGTGAATTTAGTGAAGATATTTTATAATATCGAGTTTTAATATAAAAAAAGATTGTGATAAATAAATAAAAAACCCTACTGAATTTATTGGTTCGGATGTGTCTCGTTTAGATATAGATGATCTCTAATATATATATATATGAATTGTGAGCATTGAGCAAATTAAGAGCTTTTCTTTCTTTCTTTATTTTACTTACTGATGAAAGTTGTTTCTTTTAGGGTTTGCATTTGTTTTGTGTGAAATATTTTATAAGTTATTTTCTAGATTTTCATGTGTTTTATTTTTTAGAAATGTTTTATTTGTATTTCTATAAAATATTTAATAGGAAAACTAGTAAATATAAAATATTTTATAATCAATTTTTAAAATTTGGTCAAATATATATTTTTAGTTGATCATGAAATTCTATAAGAGAATTTATGAACAATAATCTACTTACGATATCATTTAATTATATCAACTACTACATCTATTCCAATTTCCATTAGCTCCTTCTATACCATTATTTTCTTTTTTATTATCACCACAACTATTTTAATTGTCAAGAAATTATCTCACTTAAAAACTTAAATTTTTAAGTGAGATTTCAGGAAATAGTTTATATTATTTTCTAACACGTCCCTCAAGTGAAAAGATTTTTAGACTTGAAACTTGTACACAAGTCTACACTAATTTATGCTTAATATGCTTAATCTGCAATTTTATTGAAACCACTTACATTTTCTGTCAAGTTTGAATATTTGTTGCTTTTATTGAAGTGTGGTAGGTATGTTTATAGTATGGAACTCATATCATATTGATATAAAACAAAGATTGATAATTACGATCAGAGTTTAATCTAAAATTTTATGTATTGGATTGTAAATGCAATTAATCAATTAGTTTCTGCGGTGAAATGATCAGGGTTGATTTGTTTTGTGTAATTTGTTTTAAGAAATACTTTCTATATATTTTTTGTTTTTGGAATTTCGTTAAAAAAATATTCTTTGTTTATTTTTCATAAAATATTCTACAACAAAAACTAATTAATAAAAAATATATTATAGTCAATCTTCAAACTTAATTCATTTACTAAAAAATATTTTTAAATTATAAAATTTAATAAAATATTTTATAAATAGTAATTCGCTTACAATATCTTTTAACTATTTCAATTATCATCTCTATCTCACAATCACACCATTATTTCATTTTCCATTATTATCACCACCACCACTTCTTTCTATACCTTACCCTCCTTCACTATCACCATTAAAAGATATTTTAAGATAAAAATATATTTATTTCGTCCAAATATTAAATTATATATAAAATATCTTAAGCAAAATAATTGCAACTGTAGTCAATCAATTGGCTTCTCTATCCATGCATTAAGATTTTAATTTATGGTCCTATTTTAAGTTAGTTTTATTTTAATTAGACAGTAAAAACAAACAATTATTTTAATAAAAAAAATATTTTTAAAAAAAATATTTTAAAAAAAAATATCATGATACATTGGAAAAAATCAAAGAAATTATAAAATAAAATAAAAAACAATTTGACTAGATCAGAACATAACAAGAAAAAAATTAACTATAAGTAAAATAAAAAAATAGTAATTAAGAGAATAAGGGAGAAAATAAAAATAAAAAATAAATTAGAAGGTAACCAATTTTTTTTTATTAGATGGTTTAATTGCAAAAGAAAAATAACTCAAACAAAATAAATTAGAAAAAAAAATAACATACCGTAAACTTGGATTGAACGGTGAGATTAAAACTGATAAAACTTTTATAAAAAAAAATCAAGGAAAAAAACTCAAAGAATAAGGACTACATTTTGTACGAGACAAAACGGCATCGTTTTTACCTCAGGTTAAATTCCGGTCTATTCTGGTTTTTTTGTCCAAATTCCAGCCGAAACGTGCCAGAATCATTTTACTTGTGCCTTTTCGGCCAAATAGTTTTTTTTTAATAATGAATAATTTTACAATATCAATCATATCTCTTAATCCGACCGTTAGATTAAGATGAAATCTTACGATGAGTGTTTTGATATATATATATATATATTATGTTAAAATTTCAGAGCAATCAGAGAATGTAATGACCTTACGAGATTGATGATGGTATTCTCGTAATTTTGTTTAGAAAAATTATATTATTGTGTCTTTTTTAGATTAAACTGCATAATTCTAAATAATTTTATTTATTTTTGGATTTGAACTTTTTTTTGAATTAATATATTTAATTATATATATATATATATACATAAATAATACAACCTCAAAACAATATGCTGAAATATTTCAAAATTAAAATATTTTATTTCAATCGAAAAAAACAAAATACTAATCAAAACGGAATTACGAATGATTAATACTTTTAACCACTAGCAAACACAGCACGACCAACTTGAAAAACTATGGTATTATTATTGATTTTAAAACATTGGAAAAAGCCCTGGAGAAAATACGGAACAAAACAGTTATTTTACTGCTGTTATCAACTTCCAACTGCCTCGCGTTTAAGGACAATGAATGCGTAATCAATACCGTTGTCTACTGTATTATTCTTGACTTCTTGTACGCTAAACAATGGAATTCGGTGATTGCAATTCTTGAATTAACATAATTTCACCTCCACCATTATTTACGGAAGACGATGTGAATTTCATTTGGATTAATGTTTTGTTTTTTTAATTGAAATGAAATATTTTGATTTTTTAGACGTTCTCTCTTTCTTTATATATATTATTTTAATAAAAAAAATTTAGTTCAAATCTAAAAATAAAATTATTTAGAATTGTGTAATTTCAATTTCAACCATAAGTAAAAAAATGAGAGTTGAACTGATATAACTCGACCGACTTGATGAGTTCAAAAATATATGAAAATTTGATAAAAATATAGTTTAACCTAAAAAAATTAAGTTGACATCTTAAGAAAATATTGAAACAATGATATATTGAATCAACTAAGATAATCCTAGATTAACCTTTCAAATATGTGACATGCATTATAAAACCATAATAACTTTAAATAATACAAATCAAATCAAATCATAAATTCAATTCATAATAAACTCGTTATTGAATCTATCTCATATTTTATTGCTGAGATAACACTAGAATTGTTATTGCTGATATATTGAGAACAGGAAGCAAAGTTAGATGATATTGGCCTGCCTGAGGAGTCCCCGTCATCACAAAGTATAAGCCTTTAACTGGATCACTCGCTAAGGCCATCTTTTCAATCAATCCCATGACATTTGTGATTTCCATGCTTGTGCTCATCATTATGCCACGGATGTGTTTAGATGCTCCCTGCACCAAGAGTAAAAGACAATTAAACCATATATAATCGCCCCCGTAGAATAATATTGATTAGAAAAGGAAAAATATTTTTTTTATCTAAAACCAAATGGGGTTTTGAATCAACATGGTCACAAGTTGACCCATTAAATTAATAAAAATATACAAGCCAATTACCATTTGATTTTTTTAAAAAAAAAAACTTAGTTCAAGTTAGGTTTTAGATTCACCTACAGGACTTGGTCGACTTGAATTAATAAAACTGGATTTATGCTACTATCATGAGTAAACAAGTCAAAACACGAAGATTTACAATTCAAAAAAAAATCTGAGCACCCCTAAACTTGCTAACAAGTTGAAGGTACTTTGCAGTGAGGAAAACAACAAAAGTGCTCATCCTCTTCCTCTTTATGATTTGCCTTGCTTTGAATACAAAGTGGAGAGGGTTTTCAGCCCCAGCATCTCTTAACTTGGGGAGAGGTATATTCAAGAACGCAAAATGGTTGCCCCATGGCAACTCAGCATTAGGTTTCACCATTTCTTCGATCGACTTGTAGCCTGCAAACACCCTTGTGTTCAGCAACACTAGTGATGAAGAGTTTGCACTCCCTGATCCTAGGGCTCAATGATTCCATGTATAATCTTGTCCCCAGGAATATTGTCCCGGTAATCACATCATTTAGTGTTTGTTAATCAAGGAATAAGGTGGTAGATTTGGAGAATAATATAAATCATATTCTGGAGTCTCACCTGAAAGATTAAGTTCTTAGGTGAGATAGATTCCTTTGACATGGTATCAAAGCTTTGTTGACTCAGCGACCACGAGTTAGAATCTCAATACCCTTATTCTATTTGATAAAAATCAAGCACAAAGTAATGTGAGTGTGTGCAAGTTTCAAGACCAAAAAACTTTCACTTGAGGGAAGGTGTATTAGAGAATAATATAAATCATATTTTGGATTCTCATCTAAAAATTCTAAAAATTTAAATTTTTTAGATGAGATGGTTACTTAACAGTGGAGATCAATATGGCCAAGATAAAGATCATAGGAATACAAAAACAACTTTCTCTCTCTCTCTATATATATATATATATCATTTTCTTCTGTACCGTCATGTCTGTATATATATTTACAGATTCTAAGAATATATATTCATTAATTAGCTGTTAACAAAAAACAATTCATCTTTCTTAATTAATTGTCACCTCTTTTATCATCATGTAGCAAACAAACAGCAGAGACATTTCCAAGAGTTTCTCCTGCATGAAACGTAATATATATTCCATAAAAATGGCTTAACAAGATTCATTAATTACTGTTGGAAAGACATGACCCTTCGGTTCCGTTTTCCATTTTGTCTTGTAATTTCATGTCATGAGACGACTTGAAAGGAAACATGATGTGGCCCTTTCAATTCCCTTATTAATATTTCTTTGAAATTGTATTCCATTAGCTTTAACATATTATCGGCGGATATATATAAAAAACAGTTAGGTGTTGGTGAGTTACGCAAGGGACGTCTTGCTTTGACCACTAGTTGGTGGACGCATTAATAAAAGCATATTATTGGCCTGTTTGGGACGTTTTGCCTTGACAACTAGTTGGTGGACGCATTAATAAAAGTATATTATGGGCTGTTTGGGAGAGCTGTTGCGGTAGCTTTTTAAAGTGCTTTTTCATACTGAAATACATCAAAATGATGTTTTTTTTTTTTTTTCAAAATTATTTTTGACATCAGCACATCAAAATGATCTAAAAACAGTAAAATATATTAATTTAAAATGAAAAAAAAATTTTATCAAAAGCTGCAGCACGGTGGGTGAAACGCCGTGCCAAACAGCTTCTATACCTAACAAAGAAACCTTATACATCATAAAGTTTAAACCTTATTTAATTTTAAAGAAATGCACACCATAAAGTTTCTCATAGTTTAAGTGGTGCTCATGAGATTGTTTTTGGCAACGACGACAAAAAGTAACGGAGAACAGTTAATTTATGACCCGGGGGCTTAGGTTTGGATTTGTTTCGATAAAAAAAAATTAAAAAGAATTGATTTAGTATAATTAATCTTACCAAAAACCTAAATTGATTTGTGACTGATGAGTTAATCTGATACAGAATTATTGATTTTTTTTCTTCAAAATAATTTTATTTGTATTTTTTTTCTACAATAATAATAAAAACATATCAATCTCAGCTAACTAATTAATTAGATGGATCTACTTCAGCCGTATAACTCACGACTTGCTACAAATGATGGCGAAAGAGGAAAACAAAGACATAAGAAAATTAGGTATAAGACTAGGTCCAAAACAAATCCACGTACGATGGCTAAAGGATATTGCTAAGTTTCATTTTAAGGTTTGAAAATCTCATATGCTTCTTTCAACCTGTTTATTGTCGCATTCGACGTAGGTTTTTTTTTTTTTTTTTTTGAAGACCTTTCAGCTTTAATATTTATCGAGACCCAAGTGACTTTTAGGAATAAATATCTTATGATTTCATTATGTGGTTTAGGATTGAAGACGTAAGCCAATAATTTCTCTTCTAATATTTGCGGGTTATAAGTCATGCTAGTTGAAATGAGAGTCTTTAGGTTTTCTTTGATTAATGAGGATACATAGTGGTTGTTTGGCTACGTGTTTGTACCAGTGTTTGGCTGTTTGGCTACTTTATCAGTGTTTGGTAAAGGGTGCACCACAGTTTTTGAGAAGCCGCTCGCAACTGCTTCTCATGAAACGCACAATCCTAGGCATCCAAGACACGTCTCTGAGCTTTTCTTTCTCACTCGCACAGCCTCCTCTGGACAAAGCCCCATTGTTCTTCTGGTAGAGCCCCACCTCTCTCTGCTCATTGATTCTATTTGTTCTATTGATTCATGTTTTCATTGTTATATATATATATATATATATATATATATATATATATATTGAAAATGATGTAACTATATTAAAAATATTTGTTTTTGTTTTTATTAAAAAATACCTCAACAAGATAGTAAAACATTATATAAAAAATTAATAATTATATTGTTAGAGGGTTTTTTTAAAGTAAGTATTTGATTATATAACTTACTCATATTAATTGTATAATTAATTGCATAATGAAATTATATACAAAATAATTTAAAATGGCTCTTCTAAATTGTTTTTTTTTTTTATCATTGGAGTAGATATAGACAAAAAAAAATATATTTACACTATTTAAAACTATATTTGTTTATTTGTTACGTAGACATGATTTGTCACTATGTTTTAAAAATATTTATGAATAAAAAAAATTATTTTATTATTTTTGTTTCTGAAGAAAAAACAAGTGTCTAATTTACTTGAATTATTAATTACATTTTATTTCTATGATTTTTAATCTACAATATTTAAAAAAACAATATATATATATATATATATATATATATATATATATATATATATATATATATATATATATATATATGTGTGTGTGTGTGTGTGTGTGTGTGTGTGTGTGTGTGTGTGTGTCCGTTAAAGTAATTTTACAAGTTAACAGCAATATGAAAGTAATTAAAAACCTCAAACTCAACCACAGTTTTAACCAAACATTTTAATTTCAATTATGAACCGCAGCTAAAAGCGCTTTTTATTAAACCACTTTTTTCCAACCTCAACCACAACAGCAACAGCTGTGCCAAACAGGCTCATAAAATGTTGGCTCTTAACTCATCATTGAATGGAAACATATACCTATTTTATTATTAGCAAAATCTAAATCTTTATTTAAAAAATAAATATTATGTGTGATATACGATAAAAAATAAATATATACATGTGTGCAGGAAAAGGTTAATTAGTTGATCTAGCTACTAGAACCAAATGAGACAGACTACTTTTCTATAATAGTAAATGAGATCCACTTTATCAATAAGATAGTTAAACATATCAAAATTAAAAATTATTAACACATGAAATTAAAAATATTTGAGAAACAAATAGACTAAATGATAGGTTAAGGATAAAGGGGCAAACTTCAATTTTGCTCACATAGATTTTCATTGCTCCGTTTTTATCCTTGCAGTTTAGATTTTCCCAATGTGACTCTTCTACTTCTTAAGAAGTTCTGATGCTATCCCTAATCATTAAAAATCCTGAACTTTCATTATGATTTTAGAGTTTTTCCTTAAAAAAAAGAATCTCAAGTGTTTTTATGAGATATTATAACATACAATAAGGATTTGAGAGGGAAATGAGAGTAAAAGAAGGAGAATTACAAGATGATGATATGACAAAGCTAGATTTTTTGCTAGTTATCTAGTGGTAAAGGGTAAAACCATAACTTTCTAAGAACTATATGGGTCACGTAGGAAAATTATAAACTATAGGGGTATAAGGGTTTGTTTGACATAGTTGTTGCTATTGTAGTTGAAGTTGAAAAAAAACAGTTTCATGAAAAGCGTTTTTAGCTGCAGTTTGTAGCTGAAATTTAAGTGTTTGGTTAAAACTGTGGTTGAGTTTGAGGTTTATGAAAAGCAGTTTCGTGTGTTTGGTTACCATGTTTTTCATATTGCTGTTAACATGTAAAATTACTTTAAGGGACACACATATATATTTTTTTAAATATTGTAAATTAAATAATCATAATAATAAAATATAATTAATAATTCAAGTAAATTAGACACTTCTTGTTATTCTTCCATCAAACTGCTTGCAATTTCATCACGAACTAAATCTATACGTGAAGGCCTCTGCGATCCCTTGCTATTTGATCTAGGAACAACATCTGAAAAAATATCATCAGAAACAATATCTACGATCCAAATTCAGTTGCAAGTTTCAGATCCATAATCAATTGAAAAAGCAACAGGGGTGTGGAGTGAAACAAAGTCACGCGTCTTTCCATTTTATCAGGTTGATCTTTGTCTATCTACATATTTTTTTTAAAATATGATTTTTATATATTTTTTAAATCGGGTTGGGCCTAACCTAACCAAATGGGCCGGCCCAACCCAGTTGGGCCCAAAGAAACAAATGTGGTGGAATCTCTTGGCCTAGCCCATGAATTTATGCTGAAACGCACCGTTTCATTGAAGTGCAACGTGAATTATAATTCATGCTGAAACGGTGTGTTTCATTGAAGTGCAGTGTGAATTACATAATTCACGCTACTATTCATATGTTGGCCAACTATGACGATACGATCACCGGCCAATACCGACGAGTATAAGAGGTCGAGGTGGTTCTTCCTGTGGTGGTGGCGTCGGAAATGGTGTCTTGTGGTGGCCAGGAAGAGGGCCGGAATGTTGAGCTGCTGCTGCTGCCGTGAATGTGGAGAGAGAGCGGGAGTTGCCGTCACTGTGGAGAAGAGAGAGGGAGGCAGTGGTCGTGGAGAGAGAGATAGGGTCGTGTCTGTGGAGGAGAGAGAGGGAGGCAGTGGCCGTGGAGAGAGAGATAGGTCGCGACCGTGGAGGAGAGAGAGGGAGGTAGTGGCCGTGAGAGGAAAGACCACCGATGATGAGAGGAAGGCAATGGTACTCCTTATGAACGCAGGTGTTGCTTTGGTTTCGTTTACCTTAAGTTGATGAACATAGCAGGTTCATAATACATAAACGAACAAGTGAATTTGTGTTACGCGTTGTATGTGTAACGTGTTCTGTGAAGCATCTCATAAATGCTTCTCAAAACGCAGCGGAGCCACTATTTTTTTTGTAGGACCCACCACTTAAATTAAACAGATGTTTGGTTATATCTGCGTTTGGCGCTGCGGTGAACCTCAACTGTAGGTCACACCGCAGCGCTATACACCCACTAAATAGAATATCGATGAAGTTCTAGGGCAAGAATATAGTTTATATACCCAGATAAAATCAAAAGCGCAAGATACTTAAAAGTGAAAAGAAGTTGATCTTACCACTCCAAGCTTGCTCTTGATTAGCTTGATATGATCGAGAGAGAAAGTCATCGTTTCTTTGCCAACAGGCAGAAACTCCACTCCATATTGCCCACATCGGATTGGTGTTTCGTCATCCTCATCCGAACAACTCTTTAAAATGCTTGAAGAAAAATCCGATACAGTGCTGTAAACTGTAGAGAAAAATTTATGCAGAGTCCTGCGCATGCTGAAGTTTTTTCCATCCTTATTGGCGCGCAATTGAACAGAAGGAAATGTCAGGGGAAGAGAAGGATTATAAGCTCTTTGCAAACAAGAAAGAAGAGCTCCCATTAGAGAGAAACCATCACCAAGTGAGTGGTGAAGCTTAAATATCACGTTACCAGCTGCATGGCTTGTGGGGTATTTTATTATGTGAATTTCCCACAGTGGCCTGCTTTGTGGTGAATTCTCCATTGCAATCTTTGACAGATAATCATCGAGGCATTTGTCGTAAAATGACAAACTATAAAATGAAAGACTAACTCTGCGGAATAAATAAGATCCTGAATATATTAGTTCGGATGAGTGTCTAGTTTAGATATAGATGATCTCTAAGATTTAATAAGAAAAAAAAAATTGTGAGCATTGAGCAAATTGAGAGCTTTTTTTTTTCTTTTACTTACTGATAAAAGTTGTTTCTTTTAGGGTTTGTGTTTGTTTAGTTTCAAATATTTTATACGAAGCTATTTTCTAGTTTTTCATGTGTCTATAGAAAAACTAGTAAATATAATTTTTTTTATAATTGTAGTTCAAAATATATTTTTAGTGGATCATGAAGTTCTATAAAAAAAATATATGAACAATAATTCAATTATATCAACTACTACATTTATTAGTTCCTTCTATACCATTACTTTCTTTTTTATTATTGCCATAACTATTTTAGCATTGTCATCTCACCATCACCTTTTCTTCCACCACCATATGTTCAAAGAATATATTAAAAAAATTAAAATTAATTTTAGCATCTGTAGAATTAGTTAAGATACGTGTAAACTGACTTGGATATTCACGCTAATTACAAAAATAAAAATTGAAAACATTTTTCAAAAAAAAATAGAGACTTTAGATATGTATAGTTTCTAACATGACTAATAATATCGAAAGATTTATAGTTTTTTTTAATTCAAGGAAACTCCACCTCTCAAAAAATATATTTTGTGAGCCTAGATGAGCCAGTAAAACACAGGTTGTCCCAATTTCTTACAAGAAGTGCACGTCCTGACTCGAACTTGAGACCAGTTGTGCAGATTTCAAGTCTTTTACTATTACATCACGCCTCTCAGGGACGAAAGATATATAGATTGATTCATGTAATATTGTGATCCTATTTTTCTTGAGTAAAATGTGTGTGTGAATAATAGCAAGTCTAATTTTATGGAATGTGTAGTTGCTACTTCTTAATTTGCTCTTATGTAAGTATTTGTTTTCCCCCGTTCCTCGATATCAACTTTTGCGAAACAAAAGGAGCAATTTAGACAAAATAAATAAATGTCATCACACGTGGTGAATGACACTTAAGAGCAATTTAGACAAGAATAATAATAAATTAATTAATCAAACTTTAATCTAAATGTTTATATTTTGAATTGTAAATGCAATTAATCAATTACTATCTGCAGTGAAATTGAGATTTATACTAATTAGGGGTGATTTCTTTGTGTAAAATATTTTATTAAGAAATACTTTCTATTTTATTTTTGTTTTTAGAATTTCCTTAAAAATATTTTTCTTTGTTTATTTTTCACAAAATACTCTACAGAAAAACTTATTAATAAAAAATATATTATAGACAATCCTCAAACTTAATTCATTATCTAAAAAATATTTTAAATTATAAAGTTTAGTAGAATATTTTATAAATAGTAACTCACTTACAATATCTTTTAATTACTTCAATTATCATCTCTATTTCACAATCACACAATTATTTCATTTTCCATTATTATCTCACCATCACTTTCTTCCCTACCATTTCCATACCTATCCTCCTTCACTATCACCATTAAAAGGTATTTTAAGAAGAAAAATAATATTTTTTTTAGTCCAAATATTAAATTATATATAAAATATCTCCAGCAAAATAATAGCAACCGTAGTCGATCAATTAGCTTCTCTATCCATGCATGAACATTTTAATTTAAGGCCCTACTCATGGATCAAGACAACTCTAGAAAAAAGGAGCTTTGGTACTATCACCAAAGATGGGCCTGCATTATGCTGGGTCCATATTGTTTTAATATATAAAAATGATGTTTAGGTAATGTAAACGGTTCATATTTTTTCAACAAAAAACAATGTTTTTGTGATGAAAATTGTTCTTTAAATAAATTAAAAAAAAATAATGAATTGGATCATCATGATACATTGGAAAACAAATTCAAAGAAAGTATAAAATTAAATAATAAAAACATCATTTATTATTATTATATGTGGATCCATCATTGTACGGATTTGGAAAGCCCAGTTGGGTAAGCACTGCCATGAGGCTTATGCCCAGATGTGCTTTTCTCTTTCTCACTTGCCTGTTCAATATGCACCACTGTCATTCATATCTTTAACAGCAAACTTTTTTCGCCCTTCAGCCAGTGAAAGCTTCAAATTTTCAAGGTTCTGTAGTTTGTGGGTTGGGCTAACATACATTTTTTTCAAGGATTATATACATGTACAAGATTCAAATACAACTCCTATTACAGGTGGGAAAAAGGAAAATAAAATAACATGGCTACACTTACTTTGGTCTTATTGTCACTATCTTACAGGACTAGTTATGGGAAGCTAGGAGAAAGTGAAGGTGGCAGCAGAGGGGTTGCGACAGGTACAAGTGCAGGGGCGAAAGGAGTTGCCCTACCAAAAGCACCACCTCCTGCGCTGCCTTCACAGCATTGCTCGAAGCAGTCGACTGGATGCTCGAGTGTGTCGTTGCATTCTTTCTGGCTCCTCTGAAATGGCTTCTCCGGCAAACAGTTGCGGCGATCATCATACTTGATGCCTTTAGATGTAAGATTCATGCAAATTCCCTCTTCCTCACAAAAGAAGTTGTAAGAGAAAGTAAAATTTGCTAAATTTGGCAGTATACAGACTCCTTGTGGTACAATCCCAGTCATCAGATTGTGTGCTAAATTTAGCTGCTCCAAATGAGCTAATCCTGATAGGCTATAAGGTATAGGACCAACTATCTTGTTATAGCTTACATCCAACACCTTCAGTTTGTAGAGATACCCAACTTCTGGCGGCAAACAACCTGTCAAGCTTGTGTTGATAAGCAGCAACTCTTCTAAAGAATCTGCAGAGTTGGCTATACTCGGTGGCAGGCAGCCTTCAAGATTATTGTTGGCGATGACCACCACACTAGCTGAAGTCCCACCTAAGAAAGCAGGAACTGCACTAGTAAATCGATTGTTATTAACGAATATCGCATCAATCTTTTTCTGGAAAAGTTGAGGAGGTAATGGCCCTTCAAACTCGTTGTAGCGAAGGTCAAGATAGTTCAGCATAGGAAGAGAGAGCACTACAGATGGGGAAAGGGCCTACAAATCTGTTGTTGCTGAGATCAAGCTCATATAGAAGTGAAAGGTTGGTTAGAGTTTGTGGGATAATCCCACAAAATCTGTTGCTATTCAAATGGACGAGTGCTAAGTCAGTGAGGAGGCCTAATTCAATGGGAAGGAAACCTGCTATATCAGCAAAGTTGAGGTCAATGCCTGCGACAACACTGATTTTGGGATCATCGATAGAAGCTGTACAGTATATTCCTTTATAGCTACACACATCAGGACCAACCCAATTGGTGGTGAAGTTGTTTGGATCAGAGTAGATAACTCTTCTCCATGCCTGGAGGCCAATATAAGCTTGGTGGAGCCTTTGGTTTGAAGTCGGAGAGTGGCTGTGTGAGCGGTGGCGGTGGTAGCCATGCTGGTTATGCTTGGCAGCTAGATAGATAGACAAGGAAGATAGGTGCAGGAGCAAGAGAAGTAAGGAACGGATTGTGATAGAATAAAGCAGAGATGAAGCCATTTGATTTTCGTGGGTTTAAGGTAGTAATCTTGGTTGTTTATGTAAGGAGCCCTTTCCATGTCAAACGCTTCTTTCAGTCATATGTTTCATCATGCTGTTCTTGTCCAATGGAAGACATTGATTTCTTTGCTGATGATAGCATCTGCAGAAAATATCAGAATGACCTGGTACAGTGACAGTTAACCATAACATATGATCTGAAAACATGGCCATTTCTAGATAAGCATGAAGATTTCAAAGCGTACCAAACATCATGTCTCGATCCCTGCAGTTCATGCTGTCCTTTGGAGGCTTAGAGAGAGACAAAAATTGAAAGATGAGGGCACATCTCATGTTAGAAAACAACTTGGAGATTAGTTTCAGACTATGAATCTGGAAAAATGGGAGCAAAGAGAGCACGATAAAGGACTTGCCTCCTTCCATGTAGTTTTCACAGTTGTTTCAAGTGGAGCTGGAGAAAGACAGCCTCAGCCACCCTGAGAAAAAGAGGAGAATTCCTTCGAACTTAAGGGATTAATTACCTGACATGACTCATGAGCCCAAAAGGGGTAAATCCTAAAAAAATTATGGCAGCACATTATCATACTTCCGAGATACAGAAATGATTTCAGTTTCTGTAAGGAAGAACCTCCATCTGATGGAGTAGCAAGAGATGAGTCGATTCCGATAGCTTCATTTTTACACATTGAAGTATGATAATTAATAAATTTTACTTTCATTGTTGACTTTCTAAATTCAGAAAGCAAATCTTGAGACTGGTATCTAAAATAATTTATTAAATTATTTGAATATATCGAACCGACATGGAAGTTATATTGTTAAAATCTCTAAGAAAACACAAAGTAAAAGGTATATTATTAAAATCGTAAATATTTAAGCAATGCGTGCACTTATTAAGGTACAAATTGAATTAAAAAAAATACATGAAATGAGATCACTACTTGCAAATTTGTGACAGTTTTCTGTACTTCTAGTTCCTGCTCCAAGCTAGATTTTATCTTCAAAAGAATTAGGGAAATGGTATAGCACAAATGCAGATGGTGCTGAAAGTTGGATGACCGTGCATGATCCAAGGCAATAGCTCCTGGAAATAAGATTGACAAATCTATACCCTGCCAAAAACGCAAAGAAAGAAGTGCAGAATTGGACTAATCTGTGGCATGAACTTCAATTCATCTAACAAATGGAAATTTCACATCAATTTCTGCTGCAACCGCATCTTATATGAGACCAGCACCACCAAGCAGTATACTGAAATTCTTTTCCATTAAAATGGGCACTGGACACTTCCAGGTTTTCGGACCATCTTGCTGGCCACCTTAATCAAGATCAATGATAGTGAAGAGGCCAGCAAAGTTCAGCAAAATCTGCAGTACTAGCATTGAAGCAGGCACCGATATCCTTCGAATAATTTTTCAATCAGCATGGGACAAAACATCATAGATTTCCACAGGACACAACCACTCCAAAACAAGCATATTTGACACATACAAACTAACATCTTTATGCTGTACTATTTACAATTCTCAAAATTGAGGATGTCCAGACAACTATATTTGTTATTTTATGAAATCCCAAGTACTGGTAAAAACATCAAGAGCACTATCATTTCTTGAAGAAATATTCGAGGTTGCAAAAGGCACTATAACAGAAGCATTTTCATTTTATCATCATCATCATCATGGCCACTGGCATCAGCAATCATTTTAGCCGCCACCAGATCCATATTTCTTGCCAAAGACAATGACCTGCAGCTTGTCATACCCAGCAAGCACACCAGCACCTGCCACCGCACGCAGGATGTTTGCACCAGCACCCTTGAAGAGTGATTTAGCCCCTTCATTCTTGATGATCTGCTTAAACGCATCCAAAGAGCTCTTATACTTCACAGCTTCTCCTGAAGTCATCATCATCCTTCTACGGACTGTATCTATAGGGTAGGAAGCCAATCCAGCACCTATTGTGATTCCCCATCCCAGTAAGAAACTTGCGAAGAAACTATCCTGTAGAAATCAAACAAACCAACATTAACCATTTGATCATGTTAAACTTCATATAGCCCAGGAGAATCAGCACTGCTGCAGTGCTACACATCCAGAACATTAAGGTATCTCAGTTTGACTTAATTTTATCAAAAGGTGGTGAAAACAGGACCACAATTTTACACATACAATACTCAGGACACAGGAACATAAATCCATAGATGAGGAGTCTATATCATCTTGCATTTCGTACCATCAGCAAAGATGGTTGAGGTCAAAACAACATATTTGCAGTGTAGAACCATAACGGAAGGACAACTTGAAAGCCGTGACAAAAGAGATTGGCGGAGATGCAATAGAAAACACAGTACATACCTGCAAATTACCAACCAAAACCACAGGTTTAAGAGAATCATACATTCCAAAGTAGAGCCCGCGGTACACAATAATTCCAACACAAGATATGTTAAATCCACGATAAAGTCCAGCAATGCCATCAGACTGGTGGGTTTTCTTATAAACATCAATCAACCCATTAAACTGCCTCCCACCACCCTTTTTAGCTGCCTTTGCATCATTTGCCAAACGAGTTCGGGCATAATCCAAGGAGTAAACAAATAGAAGTGATGAAGCACCAGCAGCTCCACCTGATGCCAAATTCCCGGAAAACCACTTCCAGTAGCCATCTTTTTCCTTCTTGAAGTTAAACAAACTCTTGAAGTAATCTTTGAAATGCAAAGTTCAGGGCCTGGTAGGTGTACAAAGGTGTCAATTGATACGATCACTACTAAAGTCAAGCACAGGTACTAATAACAAAAGGGAAAAAAAATAATGTGAAATGACCTGAGTAGGGAAGTATCTGATGACATTAGCAGTGTTGCCTCTCCAAAGAGCAATGACACCCTCCTCTTTGATGGTTCTAGCAAAGCAGTCAGTAATACCCTTGTATGGCTCAGATAATCGACCAACCTTGATCATTTCATCTTGATTTTGAATCAAAAGTTTAACCCGCTCAATTGGAGCAGCTGCTGTCTTTGAAACAGCTGCTGATACTCCTCCCATGAGAAAATCAATCATAAATCCTTTAGCACCTTTTTCGGATGGTGCTTCAACATATATCGGGGGAACATGTGGCACAAATGCCAGACCAGTTCCCTGAATTGCAGGATGCATATGGCTATGAAAATCATTAGAAAATGCACCATTGGTCATGTTACAATTCCTGCTGTGCAAATTTGGGGAAAGCTTAGAAATGAGAGATGACTGCCCATGTATCTTCCTGAAAACCAACGGATTCCACGATTCATCCATCATATTTACAACTCAAGATGGTGACCTGAATGTCAGAAAAAATCCACCATTTTGCACAATTAGGCTTCAAGAACAAAGTACTAACTACACTTTTGAAATAAGCAAATAAAACTGTATACATATTCTGATCCAACAAAATGTCATGATCATCATTATAATCCAACTTAACTTCCACAAACCACCCCAAAAAGCAGCAAAAAGGACAAAAACCATACAGCACAAATCAAAAACAAACTTCAAACCCCTGCCATTTTTAACGTAACATCACGTTATTAACACCTAAGACCTACGATTTGATTGCACAAATTTTTAACATAATCCAACGGTAGTAACAACTAAAACCCACAATTCGAATGTCAAAACCCACCTAGTTTTTAGCATAGTCCAAGGTTAGTAACAGCTTAAACCCACAATTTGAATGTCAAAACCATCTCATTTCCAACATAATCCAACGTTAGAAACCACTATAACACACAGTTTGAGTGTCATTTTTAGCATTAAATCTAATGTTAGCAACAATTGTACACAGTCAACCTCAAACAAAATTCATCAAATCTAAACATGTAAGCAAAAAAGCTAAACAGAAGCCAAACACTTAATGGTTTCTTCCACTTTTCTCAGTATCCAAACAGGGGGGTAAAAGAACCTTGAGAGTAAGGACAATCACTGCCTCCTCCTGATACTAGGGAGTACTGTCTTTCTAACGTGGTATTTATATCTAAGAGAATTTCTAGGGTTTTTCTTTTTATATTACCATCTTGGCCTTGGTTTGCCTCTGCGTCTTCATTTGTATTCGAGTCTGACGCTGTCACTGTAACAGTGTGAAGACTCCATTGGTGAGAACTGAGAAGTGAAACTGAGTTTCATATTTTGTGGGCCATAAGACTTCTTTATTGTTTTGTTGGGTTTTCTAAATGCCCAATAATGATTTTATTTTATTTTTCTCAAAAATAGTCCTTCTCTTATTTTTGCTTTTTATTAATGTGTGTCATTAAGCTTGGAATGAGAGTATTATTGTCTTTTCAACCGAAGCTAATGGTGGCTTTGTAGTCATTTTATATTTTTTAAAAGTAAATGGTCATGACTTTATAACAATTTTATTTTCTCATTGACCACTCTAATTACCCTTAACATCAATTTTTTTTGGATCTTTGTTTTAGGGTTTGATTGTAATTCTATAATTTTCTTTTTCTATTATTATTTGGTCCTAAGAGAATTTTTATTATTTTGCATATAAAAAATCCAATATCTTGATCTAAAATAAAATAAAAAATAATGAATTTAAAAAGTTATTAGATTGTTTTGATATAGTTATTATAAAGTATATCACTGACTAAAAATAATTTTTAAGAATTTTTTATAATTATATGAGGAACCATGAGTGTGGTGCAACGATAACAACAGAAGACCATAAGCAAAGCATCAACATCAAGTAGATAACTTTGTTCTTATGTTTTCTAGTTTAATTTTCATAATAAAAATGCGTAAAAAATTAGTTGGAATTAACTAAATTTTACCAGGTCAATCTCTTATTTAATTCAAATAAAAACAAACTCGATTCAAATCGAAATTATTCTTTTTATTTCTCTGTTTCAACTTCTACACCTTTTATATTTATCTTTTTATATCATGAAACACTAAACAAACTCAATCTAATATAATATAACAATAAACGAATTTAAAAGATATCTTCACAAATTTTGCTGTAGAGAAAACAGCATTTACTTCCAGTCAAGAACTGTGAGTGCCAGCTTGTGAAATTCATTACATAAGCAAATACAATCCTTTCCCTAACATAGCAAGTTGATGTCTGCAAGGAATGCTACAGCACCAAGATTCTGTACATTTGACTGACTGTTCATAAGAGGGTAAGATGTTAGAATAAAATGAAGAACCAGAAAGTTCAAATGAGTTGGAAAGGCAAGGTAGGGATTCTATTTCAGATAAGAATTCACCTTCTAGCATGTGTCTGGCTGTTCTGCATATAAATTTAACAAATTTCTTGACAATCGTAAGAAAAGATTCCGGAGGAATGGTTGAGAAAAAGCACTAGGCAGAACACAGAAGGAGTCTTTGCTTAGCCAGCAACTCCTTCAGTTTCCTTAGAAGTTTGTCATCAGAGTGCAAGTAATCCTCAAAGCTCTTTCTCAAATTCCTCAACAACTCACAGTCATTGCCGCAATTATTGTTTAGCAGCTTCGTGAAGAGATCCTTCCATAAATCACTCCAATATCTGCCGATAAATAATAATATGAGAACTTTAGCAGATGGGAAAAATAATTTATTCCTATAATTTTTTCAAGTTTTGCAGTTTCACAATCTAGTGAAGGTGCAAATTGGAATTTTCCGCAATTCACAGGCAATTCACAGAAGTCCTCTAAGCATGCAGATATGAAAAATACCTTTTAAAAGGAGCCTTCGGCAGATACACGTAGCCACTATCAGATGTTCCTTTCTTTACAATCTCCATGTAAGAATGGTGCAGCATCATATGAATTACAACACAGAGTCCATATGTGTCAACCTGATTTCAAAATGACAGTACTAATGAGGTGACAGTCCAATTAAAAAATAGCAAGTGGACTTTGTGTGCTTTATTACAATGACCTGAAATGTCCATGGCTTCCTCTCTTGCATTTCAACACAACGAAATCCAGAAGTCCTACAATCTCCCTCAAATTCTATATCATCAGGAAAGAGATGCAGGTCTATCCCCCTCCCCCAGTCAACAAGGCAAAGACCCTGATTGAGAAAACTCTTAAATTAGAGATAAAAAAATTAAGCTGCACATCAAGTCTATCACAAGTAAGATTAACCTGATCTCTCCAAGGGCCACTTCGTTCTTTAAACCCATCTTCTGTAAGATTGCTCCTGCCAAATATCAGGTTATTAATGTCACTAGATGTCGTGTGTCGAACCATGTCATCAGTAAAAGAAATTGATGGGGCTATGCTTATGATCTTGCTTTTGAAATTACAAGACAGCTAAATATGTGACACACATAAAATTATCAAAATTTATGGTGAAAACAAATTTCACCTGGAATAGCGAATAAGCAGATTATCAGGCTTGAAGTCACCATGAATTATGCCAACTCCATGTAAGGTTTCCAGCATGTGTAGCATTTCTATGGTGTAATAGATACACAACACTTCTTCCATGGGCTTGCCAGTGACCGCATAGGAATTTATGACATCCTGCAAATGTCACATGCAAGCGTTGTATCACACAAGATCTTCCTGGTATGAAAACAAATATACAATACGATTAATCTACCTGAAGCGTCCCATGAGATAGATAGTCACAGACAAGTATACTATAATCAGAGAACAGATGTAATCTATGAACATATCCGAAGCTTGAACTCTGAAAAGTTACAGCAAGAAGGATAAGAACCAGTTATTATAAGAAAATAAAAAAGGGGTTGAAATCAAGAGAACAGAAAGAACACACACTTGATTTTCTGGGATCCGTTGATCAAGTTGACGGTACATATGGAACTCCCAAGGAAAAGGAGGCCTTTGTATCTGCAATTTCATTCAAATATTATAGCCTAATATGACATGGAATCCGCAACTCTTACTGAGGGAGGGGGTTTAATTACCTTTAATGCAACAACTTCATCTGGATTACTGTTGACATATGCTTTATATACTTGAGCAAACCCGCCTTTAACAGGACAACCTTTGATCTCGTACTTCTTTCCACCTTCAAGAATTAGAATGATAGTGATTAAGTTACAATAATTTGAGTCCCTAATTGAAGTTGTGTCTCAACAAAACACAGAATCCATATAATGATTGGCCATACATGCAGAATTCTTACTTCTAAGAAGTCAAAATAGCATTCAAACATGAAATTTGCCCTCAGTTTCCACAAACTTAAGCTTGTTAATCAATCATGAACATTCAATTATGAGTAAAGACTCAAAGCACTACAGAATATCCATGTAAATATTAAAATAAGAATGACCTATTTTAACAATCTTATTCCTCGATGAATTCGGTAGAGAAGATAAAGCAACGTCTCCAGAGTATGCTTTTTTACTTGGATGGTATCCCTAAAACAAGCAAAAAGAAAGTTACTTTATCAAAGCAAACAAGACAAATAAGCAAACAATCGATGAATCTCAACTATCAAATGAAGTTACTGATGTTCAAATTGTCTTACAGCATATTTCATCATTTGAGGATTTATTTTCTCCAACAATTCTTTTGTGGTGGAGGCTGACCATGGATTAACACGTCTTTTTTCCATTTCCATGGGTTCAGTGTAATCGGTCTGTAAATGAAGAGTACAAAATAATACAATCTTTAGAGAGCCTACATATACCAATCTAAGCTTGACAACTTTTTGATAAAAATATATTCTGCCAAGGAAAAGGGAAATAAATGATAACACCATCAGCTAGGTTTGCCCATCATCATGATGTTAAAACATGCTTTTGACTTTCAAGCATGTATTGTTGGTGATCATAGAAGAAAGGTTGCATAAGAAAAAACATGACTACTTGAGATACAGTTGTTCACATAAGAGAACGTACAAAGAAATGATCAAAAGTTGAATCGTACTTAGGGACATGATATCTAACAATTAGAGGAAAAGGAACAAAAAGATTGTGTTTTGTTAACAATAGATTCACACAAACAATTTGGCACAGCGTTAAGCAGGCTAGCACTCCTGTTGTAATGAGGCACTAAATACTCCTCTGTATCAAGATGTAAAATGTGCACTGATATACCCTCCACAAAAAACATTGCAGAACATACCAAATTTCATCTGAATTTAAGTTAATGGATTTCAAGTCACTTACCTAGCCTGTGATACATATGAATAAAGGAATACCAGAAGAAAAACCGAAGGATGCATAATTTCTTTTCTTGGGTCACTATGCATACCTTTTGAAGTGAAGAAGCATTTATCCTGTAAGACAATCTGTCAAGAAATAAAACTTTTGCACGTTCCAGCCTCGCAAGAGGTTCTGCTTTCCTGTCATCCCGATATAAATCAACCATCCAATATCAATGACAAAGAAACATGCAAAAAATACCTCAAAGAAAGACACAAAAAATACAAGAGGGGGCTACCTTAAAATGCCAGTTTGATAAACCATATATGCTTCCTTCCAATTCTCTTTTGCTTCAAGAAATCCCCGCATACAGTTCATAGAGCAAAGAATTGCCTCTGCATATATTATTCTCTTCCATTTCTTTGAAAACGTTTTCAAAGTCATCACTACCTTCCAACTGCAAAATCCATATTAACCCTTCAAACAATGTAACATTCTAGCTCCCCGTATGATTACAATGAATAGACCCATCGAAACACAATGACTCAATATATTAGAATCCACATAGATATGAGAAGGAAAACACATAGCAAGTTACAAAATTTACACACAATTCAAATTACGAGACTACTGAGCAAATTGAATGATGGCCACTTCATTCTCAATCCCTCAAGTTGTTCAAGAGATGCCATCAAATAACTCAAGTTCAAAGTAACAACCCCATATCTAAAATACCCCCCAAAAAATGCTTTCACCGCCCTCCATTTCTCATAAAAACCCCTCTAAAAAACCATTACAAAATCTTCAACTTTAACAACTAAAAAACAACCAAACTAACACACAAAACAGTCCAACTTAAATAAAACAAAAACGGAATCCAAGCACTTAATATTTAAGGGAGAAGAGAAGAACAAATCCACGTACACAAATTTCAACTTACTGAAATTTAAAGCAAATTGAAGAATGACAATTGACCACAAACAGATAAAAAGCCATCAGATTTCCCACACCTCCAAAATAAAGAAAAACAAACAAACCCGATTGAGGATTCAGAATCTATTAACACAGTTTAAGCAATTCTCCATGAAAAAACTAGCAAACTATCAAATTGTAAACTAAATTGAGCCCAGTACTGAAAAATAGCAAGCAAACTCTTCACTACCCTCCATTTCTCTAAAAACCCGCTAAAACTCTGAACTTAAAAAAAACCAAATTAACCAACAAAAAGCATAAAAAAAAAAAACTCATCCTGGAAATTAAACCAGAAAACAGAATGAAAGTAATGAAACCTTAAAACGAACAGAGACTCATACTGGGTGTGATTTAACTTACATAAAGTAGCCAGATCTTAAGAAATCTGGGGTCATTTTTATACTGTGGATTGTGCTTGAAAGTCTCAATACAGTCTAATAAGATCTTGTTTAGTGCAAAACTGGAGATGCTAGTATCAAGTGCCTTTTTGATCGACCTGAAAATCAATCACAACAAAAGGGATTGCAGCCAATTTTCATGCTTTAAAAGCCCGAAACAAAAACAGCTTTACGAGAGAGAGGGAGATAAGGAAGGGCGTACAGTAGCCATGGAAGGAGAGGGTCGTGAAGAGAAGAAGCGTTGTCGTTCGGGTCAGTGTGCATAACCATCATGTTGACGGGCTATCTGTTTGAAAATTTTGAAACACTGGGAAAGAGGAGGGAGATACTTGGTTTTCAAATTGTGGCATAAACAAAAAAAATAAAACAATAATTAATTTTTATAAATGAATTCTATTCATTTTGGTTGTCTTATTTTTAGTTATCATAATTTCATCCTTATAATAATTTTAGGACTAACTGTAAACTCCTCCCCTACATTTTCTTAACGTAGATGGAGTGATGGACCCCGTAAAAAGAAAATAGAGCAAATGCGTTGTGTTTTAAGAAAAAATTGTTAGAGAATAAGATATATTATATATTTTTTAAAATAATAGTTTAAATTTTTAGATGAGATGGTTCTTTTAATATAATATTAAAAGTTTTATTGACCCAATAATTACGAGTTTAAATCTCATCGCTCTATATAGATTATGACGAATTGAATGAAGATGTTAAGAAATGTATACTTTCATTAAGTGTAAAAAACTATGAGTTTGATGAGATGATCGCATTTATATATATAAAAAGAAAAAGTAATGGGAAAAGAAGATTTAAAACTTTTATAATTTTAGATTCATAATATTATTATTTTAATTTCCTCTATTATCGTAACTAACAAAAAATAAATGTTTATATTAAATTAAGTATATGAAAATAATAGGAAAAATAGTTATCATGGATTTATGGAGGAAGATCACAAGACACGTGAGTGAATTTTGCAAGCAATAAATCATGGCATTTTTTTAATTATTTTTATTCATTCTAAGAACTTACCACCATTGGTCATTTTGCAAGGAAAAAGTCATGATTTTTCTCCCTTTCATTCGAAGACCATTATTTATGCAAAAATTCTCAAAAAACAATAATTTATGATGATCACTTTGCATTCAACCCCAAAATTCATATCTTGAATGATGATATGGATAATAAACTTATTTATCAATTAAGTTAAACCAACTATAGTTTATAACTTAGCACCCAAGAGGATCTCATGGCTTTTATTATTACATTACATATAGCTAAAACAGAATGGGTCATTTGCCACCGTTCACGCACACACAAAGCACTGTGGAGTGGACATTTACTCCGGTGCTTCGCGCGGGCATGAACTCTTTTTTTTTTGGACATAGGGATGCTTTTTTTTTAATTTGTATGGTTGAAATGACAAAATAATGGTTGTAGCCGAGCGATTGTCCAAGTATTAGCTGCATAGGGCGCGAGAGTTTGAATCTCCCCTGATGACATATTTTTGGACAGTTTATATGATTGTACTATTAATATCATTATGGGCCTTATACATTTAATCTTGGATTTTATTTTAATTCTTTTTTTTTTCATCTTGTTCTACCTATTTGTATAGCAGGGAATAGTCATTTTCATCCTCGATCGTATCCCATTCTAGAGTTCTTTCAAACATTTCGATGGTGCCCTCTTACCTTGTAAGAATGAAGGTCATGCTTTCGATTTGATTCCATGAGATGAGCAATGACTATAAAAATGAAAATCGAGTTCCAATTACTCGTTGAATGAAAAAACTTGGAGCTAAATAATAAATAATAAATAAACAACCTAACAATAATAAATAATAATTAGATAAAATATATTATTCAATAAATAATAATAAAAATATAGATAAAAAAACAAACTCGCTGTGATCAATAATAATTGAATCACAAAAACAAATTCTTCCCGACAACTTTTAAGTATAACAGATGGGCTAGAATCGAAATGGATAGAAATTTGTTTAGTTTTTTGGGTTCATGGAGGTGCAACTTGGAGAGCTTGTTTTGTTTTTTCCACCATTAATGTCAACAAGGCCTTATCTGTGCAGGATTTTTCGAGGGTAAAGAATCTATTCTAAACTCACCACACTGTGAACAGAGACAGTACCAAGCTAACTACTCCATCATATTCTCCAAGCTAATTAACTACTCATCATCATCATCCCCATGAAACCCTACCATGTTTCGATCCCTCATTGGCGTATCCCAATAACGATCAAGCCTAAAGCCACGTCACTCCCTCACCAAACCAATCACATCTCCCCACCTCGCCAGGCTATATATGAACACTTCTCACCCACCAAAGTACTCTCCACCATACCAGTGCCAGATCCTTGAAGCTCTCATCCACCAATCAAATCATTCCAAGACCTTAGTTTTTCCAAATGGCAAGATGTTACATGTTGATAGAAATGTGGAGAGGGTATGTTAGGTGTAGCAGATCATTGTGAAGCAGTACATGGTTGTCGCATTCTAAAAAGCTAGATGTACAGAGAACCTACCACATTACACACACAGCTTAGCAACGTACTTGACTCTTCAATTCGTTGGCCACACTGTGCAACCATTGACTTTTGTAGGGCCACCCCCTCACGAGCACAGGCAAGACCACCACCAGCAAGTACTTGCTTCAGGTAAATTTACCCCCCGGATCGATGGTTCTCAAAGTGGAGAAGGTTTAGTCATATTACCCTCTCAATCACAGCTGAAAGCCATCTTAAGCCTCTTACTTGTAATATTTTGTCACAATTTTCACATGGATTCTCCTGAACACTTGAGAGTTGAGACAACAAATGGTTGCCATTTAGCCTGAGTTAAATCCCAAAACCTTTCACCATTTTCACATGAGATCTCCTAACCGTTCGGAGAATTGATATTGCCCAAAATTGTGATGCAGGGGTTAATGTAACCAAAATGAAAAATTTGAAGGATGATGCATTGTAATCCCTTGTCACTCCCATCTCCCTCCACTCCCTTTCTCCAAATAGATGATTTTTTTTTTCTTTCCTTCTCTTCGGGTTGGTTGTTTGTATGGCAGTATTTATTATTGTAGTACTTGACATCCTTGCTTCATAGCCTTCCCTATGCACAATAAAACAAAACCAGGCTTGGATAGGGAAAAGGGCCAAAAAAAAAGAAAGAAAGAGAAAGAAACAGTAAAAATGGAGCTTGTGGCTGTGGTCCTGGCTCTTTTTCACCTTTTATCATTTACTTGCTGCTCTAATTCCAACCTCAAGCATATATCTTTCCTTTCTTTTTTGTCACTCTTTTCACCCTTTGGAACCTCAGCTTTTGAACCCAAGTCTTCTTTTCTTCCAAAAAGAAATGGATGGTAAGGGGAAGCAAATTAGGATGGTGATGGGGAGAGTAGTGATGAAGAAGGATAGTGCTGATGACTCTTCCGATGATGAAGGGTATGAGCAGAAACCAGATGGAGTTTATGGAAGATGATTTTTTCCAGAGTAACAAGAAAAAGAAAGTGGTAGTTACTGCTGGTGGTGGCGGTGGAGGAAGGAGGGTGTCAAGTGGTGGTGGAGGAGGGATGAGGTGTTGTCAAGTAGAGAAGTGTACAGCTGATCTGACTGATGCAAAGCAATATCACAGGAGGCACAAGGTTTGTGGACAGCATGCTAAGGCTCAGGTTGTGCTTGTAGCTGGAATTAGGCAGAGGTTTTGCCAGCAATGTAGCAGGTTAGAAATGAGTGCCCTTTTCTTTTTTTGCCACTGCTTTTGCTAAATATGTGGAAAAGTTTTGATCTTTGTGTTTAATTGTGGTCCATAATGTTGAAAAACTTTAGCTTACTGCTGTTTCATTAAAAAAATTGCACAGTTTCATGTGTCTTTTTCTCACTTTGCATACACTAAACAGTGTAGAAACAAATATTCATGGGGTTGATTCCAATTCCTGGCCCCCAAGTAATTTGGATTTTAGGTTTCTTGTTTTGCCTTAATTGCTGCTTGTATAGCCTGAATTTGAGGACTTTAATGAGAAAGTTTCATGCTCATTTCTTCCCATTTCCCTTTTTGGAAAAAAAATGGTTAACTAGCTAGGACTGTCAAAGTTCACTACTGTTTATCATCTGCTTTTCCCTGGTCTAGTTTGCTTCTGATAAGAAAAGATGATATTTTTTTAATGATGCTGATGATAAATTCTCTCGAGTTCTTTTTAATCTCATTTTTAAAAAAAAATTGTTGATGTTTTGATTGAAGCTGATTTAGTAATATTTACTAGAGGAGATCAACCTAAAAGGTATTGTCTTGACAACTTTCTAACAATGAGATCTGCTGGATCTATGAGCATTGCTCGTGTCGCCATTCATATCAGATTTAAAACCTATGCTAAAACAAAAATTAAGTGCAAGAGAGGCAATGCTAGGTTAAAAGCAGTTGCACATATTTTGAAAAATGATTTCAGAACAGTTAGCTTTTGTTAGTCTAAGAAACATTTTTTATTAATTAAGGTTTTAGGATAATATTATTAATGTGAGTGGATCTGGACATATATCTCAAGGTTCTGGTCAAAGGAAGAAGATAAGATGTTCTTTTTAACCTGCATTAAAATTCAATGATTCGGCCAGATTTGACATTTTATTGCAGGAGTCTAGTCTACTTCAATTATTCTTAATGTCATGTCTTCTTGTTCTTGCAATTGAATGATTCCATAATGTTGCTTTGTCTTATCATAGTAAGTTGTGGATTGTTCATTTTGATATCGTTTTTTCAATAAAGATGGAATCCACTGGCTTGCTGGTTTTTCTCTACAAGTAAATATGAGTTCAAGTTTTTTTTCGAACATCAGATAGCTAGAATTTTACTCTCTTATCTAAACTCACAAAGTATACTTTTCAAGAATAATATTTTCTCGAATATAAAAAAAAGTCTTCTTCTTGTTGCGTCAGCAAGATGTTGCAATCTTTGAAGATGTGCTGGTGCAGTTTTTCCCTCTCGATGTGTTATTCCATCAAATAAATTTGTTTGTTGACTGTGCTAATTGGAAAAAAAAACCTTGTCTTTGCTGCCCCATTTTATAAATTTTCAACTTCTTCTCTTCCGTGTCCTTCTTTGACACTAATTAACACAGACACACACACTCACGCATGCTAAGTATCTTCATCACACCATATACATACGCAGGAACAGCAACTTTCTGATGTCATAGATCATCAGGATGCACTGTAAACTGTGACAGTTTTGTGTAGTCTGATTGAGGAGGACTGTGATGCAGATTCCATGAACTATCAGAATTTGATGAAACCAAAAGAAGTTGTCGCCGGCGGCTGGCCGGACACAACGAGAGGCGAAGGAAGAATGTTGTTGAATCTCATCACGTGGAAGGCTCAAGCCGCAAAGTGATCAATGAAACTCACGGCACCACCCAGTTGAAGGAAATGGCTTGTGGACAGGCTGATGAAAGGGGAAGAATTAAGATAACAATCCAGGAAAATGCCACTTACAAACATTTCCAGATAAGCTGATCAACCGACTGCTCTCTCTCTTCTGTCATCCTAGGGATGTAGTGATGGTGATACTCTTAATTTCCCCTTAATTATTATATAATTATGTACTTAAGAGCTAAGACTCCAGCTAAACAAATGCTAAACATATACGGTGGTGGTAGGGCCGCGAGCGGTGGCTCTAGGCATATCCCACCCGCCGGTGTGGCCTAGCTAGTTAGCTTAACCCAACTTGCTGCATTAATTAGGTTCAGGGTATCGTTGCCAGTACTGACTTGACTTGGATCGAGTGGTTTGCTTCAATATATTATCAGTTATAACATGGGGTTTCTACTTTCTAGGGCTAATCATATTGAAATAACTGTGAAGCTCAGCATATCTTTTTAGGGATATGAGCCAGCTTGTTTCATGTGTTCGTTCATACAGGGTCCATCTGTGATCCACTTGCTGTTTCTGGTTCTCTGCATGAATTTCGTAAAATCTATTTTCAGGGATGAAGATTTAAAATGAATCTCCTTTCTTTTCCTACTTCATATTTGCTTTTCAAAACAATGACTAAACTTTATCTAAACAATAATTAATGATTGGATCTTGACAAAAATGCATTTTACTCTTACTAAATGGGGAAATTCCTCCATGTATGTTCATTGCAGCTAAGTTGAACACTCATTAGTGTCGGTAGCATTGCTTCTGTTTTTTTTCCATACAAGTTGAGAATATTTAATTGAATAAACATATCACGCACGCCTCGGGCAAGATGGCATCTCTTGATTTCAGAGTTGAGAAAGGTAAGCTGTCTCTGTCAACAAAAGGCAGCTAGCTACACAGAGACATGCCTCTCTGAATTCCTAGCAGATTCGGCGTGATGATAAAATATTTGAGATTTAAATAAAAGATCTTGAGTTGAAATCAGAGCATATATCTTTTATAAGAACTCAGGATAACTGGGGTTTTACTTGTTCATCTGAGTTCACAAAATACACTTCCCGAAAATAACAAAGTTCACTCCCATTAAAAAAAAATCAGCATGGGATGCTTCACATTCGACTAAAAGCATCATCATCATAATGTTTACCAACATGGGATTCTGTTTGAAGGGCTATTTCTTTGTCTTTAGCTGACAAATATACAAATAATTAATCATCTGTGACCCTGAAAAAAGAAAAGAGAGAGAGAGAGAGAGAGAGAGGGAAAAAGGTGTGGAGTGCCCTAGGTCAGGCCCAGTTCAAGCTGGGCATGGTCAAAAGGTCCAATCATATCTCAACCTGTTGAATTCCTTCTCCAGCTGTTCTTGTTCAAACAAAGATGCGATCCGCAGGTCGGGGCCAGAGGGATCGTTGACCTAAATTTTCATGTCCAGAAAGGGTTTTCAGCGATGACAGATCCGCAAATCCTCACCTGCTGGGTGTGAGGATCATAGTTGTCAATACCCAATTGTCGATTCGTTTGTCGTTTTCAGTTTTTTCGATTGGAACAGAATGTTTTGGTTTCGGAGTGTTTCGGCATATTGTTTCGGTGTCATACTGTTCATATATAATTAATTATATATATATATATGAAAAAAATAAAATATTAATTTAACAAACATAATTAAAATTTGAATTATTTTTTATTTAAAATATTTTAGTGTTTTTAAATTATTTTGATGTATAGATATCAAAAATAATTTTCAAAAAAAATAAAAAAATATAGATTTTGAACCCGGAACGGCACGCCCAGAACGGAACCGAGGCGTTCCGGCCAGAATTTCCGGATCGGACCGAAATTAAAACCGAAACGAAAAACAATATTGTTTTATCTCGATCTGTTAAATAGAACGGAACGGAATTAACCACTATAGTTAGATCTGTATCTGCTAACTCATCTATCATTTCGAGCATGACTTTACGCACAGTTATTTCAGAGAATTTGGCTTGGTGGTTGATTAGCTGACCTATAATTGATTGACGACGAGGTAACATTTGTTTTTGTGCCCAAACTTGTTTTTAACTCGTCCTCTTTTAAATTTTGATTTTTTATTAGTGTTTTTGGGCTCTTTAATATATATATATATATATATATATATATATTTAAAAAAACTATTTTTAATATTAGCATATCATAATAATAAGAAAAACACTCAAAAAATTAATTTAATTATTTAAAAAACACATACACACACTGTAAATTGAATGAAAATATCTTGTTTTTAATCAGATTAAAATCACAAACTTTACTCTGGTTTCTGTAAAATCGCATGAAATTACATAATCAACTGACTTATTAAAGAAAATAGTGAGAAAAAAGAAAAGAAAAAAAAGAAATTGGAGTGAGAAAAAGGGGTGAAAGTGAAGAGACAGAGGGCCGCCCCACCAAGGCAGCAACTGCTTCTTTTGGTGGCCGTAACATCCATTTCTCATCTCTCTTTCCCTATTTTGACAATACCCATAACACAAATTCATCAATAATAATAATAATAATAAAATATATTTCGGTTTGATTTAATTATTTATCAAATTACTAAATAAATTTACTAAATAAATTTACTCTTTCCTCCTTTACCCCTCCATTTTTATAAATATTTCGATTTGATTTAACTATATATCAAATTACTTCATTAAAATTTTGTTTTAAGATCTCGTAAGATTTTCACTCTAAATACTTAAATTGAGAAATTCGAAAATAATTAAAATATTGTTCGGTTGCTATCTAATAAGAGATAGAAAGAATTAGATAAAGCATATCTCTTATATCTTTTCTTTTTTATATATATTTAAAAAATCATTTTATAATTGATATAGAAATAAATACTTTTATATTTATATTTTTATCTATTTAACCGAACATGATTCTATATTTTTTTTATATGTAACCAAACACAACCTAAAAAGAGTATAGTTATTTAGTAAAATAAGTGCTTTTAATTAGGAAAGAATAATAAAAAAACTATTATAAAATAATTAAAAGAAAAGGAAAAGTATAAAAACAAAGGCAACAAAAATAGAAAAAAGCCAACAAATCTCTCACTCTCCCATCTTCTTCTTCTTCGTTTCTCTTTCTTTACAACATCATACACACAAGCAGCAGCAGACACCAAAAATATATATATATTTTACGGTCCAACAAAATCTCATATTTACAGAGAGACACACAGGAGAAGCATCCATCAATGCCTGCCCACACCTCTACTTCTTCACCGGACAACATTAATCCCGACAATGAACAAAAACAAGGTGAAGAGCAAGAGCAAGAGCAAGAACATCATCAACAACAGCAACGACAAGGCTTGTCTGAGCTATCTCCTCCGATACAAAACGGGCATCCAACTGAGCAAGAACAGCAGCACCATCAAAATGGTCAGCATCAAGAAATAAAAGAGGAGGAGGAGGAGGAGGAGGAGGAAGTAGACAAGATAGATGAAGAAGAAGTTCAAGAAGAAGAAGAAGATGATGATGAAGAAAAGGAAGAGGAAGGAAGAGGAGGAGGAGGAGAAGTGAAAGAAGGTATTTTTTTCTTCTGGTTCATGTTTTTTTTTTGCGTGTAAACGTTTCTTGACGTGTAATGTAAAATAATTGATTAATTGAAGCTGTTTTTCTTCTTCTTTTACTCAGAATCTGATGGAACCCAGTCTTCTTCTTCTTCTTCTTCCACCGCTTCCAGTTCTGAAGATGAGGAAAAACCCGAGTATGCTTTCGCTCTTACACATTTCTTGTGTTTTTTTTTCCCTGGAGTGTAGTGCATATTTTGTTTGTGTTTCTTATCTGGGCTTTTGAGATTTCTGGGTTTGATTTGGTTCTTGATGATGTTTTAATTACGAGGGGATTCGTTTTCTTGTTATGGAGGTTGATGGGATTTTTTTGGAGGAGTAATTGAATGCGTAAGAGGTTGGTGCATGTTCTCGATCTATGTTTCTTGGTGGGGTTGAAGCTAAATGTTGAAACTTTTACAGAGAATTTGCACCAATTGTTGACGTTGGAAGTATTGCTGGTTTACTGGTGTCTTTTAGGAGTACTGATTGGTGGTTCCTAAATTTATGAATGAACGATGAGAAATGTAGCTATCCTTACATTTTTCAAGCTTTTATGTAAGATGACAAGTTAGGGTCGAGTTTAACTCAATTGTACTCAGCCCTTTGAATATATGTCTTTGATCTTAGTGAAGCTTCTCTGTTTTGGAGTGTTTCTGGCATGAATTTGCATATGTGATCAGTGTATATCATGATGCACAGTATTGGAAGTTTTTAGTAATGGAGCCTTGTATGTGTGGCTCTGTTATGAAGATCAAAGCCATCAACCTCTAGCTGGTTATACTCCATGGGTAGTTTGAATATGAGGGAAGTTGACAACTTGATTGAGATTGTGGATTTCCGCATCTAGGAACTAGGTGTCTTGAGCATAAAAGAAGGTGAAGGGGATGAATTTCTTCTGCTAAGAATCACACAAGAAGACTTTGAAAGCAAGTATGTTGACAGAAA
Organism: Salix udensis; assembly: GCA_029204005.1. Classification (NCBI taxonomy): domain Eukaryota; kingdom Viridiplantae; phylum Streptophyta; class Magnoliopsida; order Malpighiales; family Salicaceae; genus Salix; species Salix udensis. The sequence goes on from CM055025.1 coordinate 568,582, forward strand.
TGTGCATCATGTAGTAATCCACTGTCGGGGGGGATTTTTACCACAAATTTTCCTCTTTCATTGGCCTTATGTATACGTACTCACCCACCTGCAAACAAATACAGATTTTTAATTTTTGTGCATGTGCACATTTACCGCATATCTATATGTACTACAAAGTCCATTTCTTTTCAAAGTTATTTTAGTCTCTATGAAGGGATTTGAAAGAGGTACATATATTCTTCCTGGAAACAAATTGCACATGCTCTATTCCAACAGCTAGCTTATGTTTGTATTCTACTGTACTAGTGTATATATATATATATATATATCAGTGAGTGGGTTCAAATGGCCGCTCATATTTTGTTTCATTTGCAGATTTGTCTTTGTGGAACTGCCGGATATTCGTAAAGATGTTCAGTGTCCAATATGCTTAGGTACTGAACTGCTTGCAATTTTCTTCTCTTCTCCGTTTTTGCTAAACATGTGTCAGAATTTCATCAATAGTTCTGTTTGCTAGATGTGTTCTAAATAGTTGGAAACATATGTTAGGCAGAGGCATATTTTTTCTTAAATAGAGAACTTCATGGGAACCTATGTCCATGTATTTGACATGAGGCTTCTGACTTGTAAAATTTAGCTTTACTGAACTGTGATGAACAGTTCAGTGCTCAAAGGTAAGCATGGTAACACTAGGAAGAGGAAGATATGATTATATCCCTTGCTCAGTGTGTTCAAAGCGAGAAGTTTATTGGTTCTTTGGCCTACTGTCATGAAAACCATCAGGTTTTGTTATGCATGAAATTTTCGTATGCAATCTATTATTCCTTCAGTTTTCAACCAAGGATCCAAGAATGCTCAGTTCATCCCATTGTATGTAATTCAAGTGATGTTTTGGCTAGATTGTATTTTGTAAATTGCATGTCTTTAGATGATGACCATTTGTTAATTGACCAATCTCTTTTGTGGAGGGTTGCTAGATTTCTTAACTTTTACAAAGTTTCCAATTAACTTGTACCAAGTTCCACACTTCATTTTCATTTTGTTTGAGATTGAAGAACGAACATGAATCTTTAACACTGGACTTTGTGCTTTTGTTTCCGTGATATTTTGATTGGCACTTGTGCAGCAATACTATTTCTTCATTTGTTGTGCTATCTGCAATGTATGTTATCACATTATCTTGCTCAGGAGTTTGATTAATCTCCAATACCTGTATTAATTGCACCTACAAGTTGCCTTGTTATCCATGTTGGCCGAACATTTAGTAAATTATTCATGTCTTGTGGCTGAACAGGGATCATAAAGAAAACACGGACTGTAATGGAATGCCTACACCGTTTTTGCAGGGAATGCATTGATAAATCAATGCGAATGGGGTATGTAACAACCAAAACTCTTCTTTTTATCCTGTTTCTGTAATTTGACATCCCAATTCATTAATCATGCCATTGGTCGGGCTAAACTTGTGATAATTCCATATACTATGTGCCACTAATTTTTTTTCCCCGAAATGGTAATATAATGCAGGAACAATGAATGCCCTGCTTGCCGCACACATTGTGCAAGTCGGCGATCCTTGAGAGATGATCCAAACTATGATGCTCTAATTGCAGCATTATATCCAGACATTGATAAGTACGAGGAAGAGGTATAAATGACCTGGCTTATCTATTTTCCTGTCAAATGCGTTCGAAAGTATTTCATTCAATCAAGCATCTGCTTTGCTAGTTTTTTTGTTTGTTTGTTTGAAAGCTACTAGTTTGCTGAGTGAGTATTTGACTATTTGGTCTCAGGAATTGGCTTTTCATGAAGAGGAAAGGACTCGGAACAAGCAGGTGTGTTGATTTATGCTTTATTCCCTCGTCTGCATGCATTTGCAATAACCTTCATTTTCATTTCTTTGGGAATTCAATCTAAGAAAAGCAGTGATTGAGATAACTTTGATGAGTCCTTGATTTTCATGCTTGGAAAGAAGCATGCATCATGGGAATTTCACTTGACAGTCCATATTGATTTATTTCACTAATTCAAATTCCGAGTTGATGGTCTGTGAGATTACAACCTTAGAGATCGATGCTCTTTGTGTGGAGAGTTTTGATTCCTTGATGCGGAAGAATACTGGTTCTTCAAAAAGGTCACTTTTGGCATATTCACTTTGTTCATCACACCTCTAATTACATGCCCTTTTTCTCTTACGGATCGCAACATGTAAAATTATTCAAGCCACTGTTGCTTTACGATAGAGACATTCCCTAAACTCAATATGCTCTCTTGTTTCTGGTGAGTTGTTTGTTACCCTGCTGCTTTGAACAGATTCAAGCTTCAATCGCCCAAATAATTCAAAGACAGTCAGAAGCACTGGTTAAGAGACGCACGCTGGGTAAAGAAGCAACTTTCATGACACGATCACAGAGAACACATCGGCCTATTTCAAGGAGGCGACGGAACAGTCGAGGCAGTGATTTTCAAGGATATGAAGACATTGATGATGAAAATGACGACAATATAGGCAAGGATTCGTCTTCCACTGATGAGCGCTCTACAGAAGTTAGGCAGAGGAGGCGCAAGAGACAGCGGACTTCCCAGCCGTCGTCTTCAGCTATGAATTCAGAGGGCGGATGTGCTGAGAATGATTTAGATTCAAAGCAGAGAAAACAGGGGATTATCTCCAGGACTTGTGTGGAACACAGAAATGCTAGCTTGGGGCAGGGGCGGTACTCGGAGTCATACAAGACATGGCAATCCCAGTGGTTGCAACAATAAGAATTCACGAAATACTCGCTTATCCAAGCTGGTAGAATATCTCAGGAGCTTAGATGAGAAAAATGATGAGGTATATACTAGGATTCTGTGAACTCTTATTGATTTCTGTTAAGATCACCTTTTTTTCTTGCAATGTGAAACATCATGCATGAGTTCATAATTGATGTTGGACAAATTTGATTTATCTGTCTACGTGGGCTATCATGTTAGACTAGAGTTTAGAAAATTGGGATTTTCAGGATGGACTTCATTGATGAACAATCTGAGGTAAATTATTAAAAATGTTAACAATAATTTCAATATCTGATTGAATCGAGTACCTGTTTCTGTTGTTTTTGGCTTTCAATTACCTCTGAATTATCTAGTTAGTGTCTCAAACCCCTTTTGCCATTTCTTCCTATGCTATTTGTGCATCCTGTGTAACTAAATCATTTTATGTGTTTGCAGTTGGATATTCATCTCAAGCTTATCTCTCTGGACAAACAAAGTAAACCAACTTTGAAGCAGCCCTACCTTTGCTGCCGGCCCTAGTTTGTCAATCAAACACCTATGTGAAGTGAGATTTCTCTCTCATCACCTTAATTCCCTTTAAATGAGTTTTTCATGAGATTTAAGTTATAATTCCTCACTAGAAATTATAATCCTCAAACTGAGGAAAATCAGTCAATCAAGACAGATATTTTCTTTTGGCAGCAATGGCTAGCAAGCCTTATTTAAGGGGTAAATGTTGCTTTTCAAAATGCTTTTCTCATCATTTAATTTCTACTCCACTCTCTGCATCAGTGGAACCTAGTGGAAACCTCTAAAACTAGCCAAATTTGACCATGATTCTAATCAAGCTATTCTGAATGACTTGTGCAAAGCCCAATTAATGCGCATTTCTGAAAAAGTTTTAAAAAGAGTGCCTTGAAGCATAAGCATGTCCCAAAGCATGACGCTTGTTCCTTTGCCAAGATGGATTTATAATCTTGAAATGATGTTGGTGGCAAGCCATGTCTTATATTGTGTCTAATTTTTTTGCTAAATCACATCGTGTGATCTGACCTGAACTGTTACACGCTCTTTTTGTTGTTTTTAGGCCTCAATTTCTTTTAAGAGGCTCATCTTGACAACTATATATTCTGTCTGCAGTATGTTGCTCACCAAACGACTTTGCAAGCTGAAGAAGTTGAAATTTTGTTGGTCAAGGGGAGGCACCAGGCCGATGAAAATTTCTCCACCAAGCATCCTCAGATCCCCATAGATGATGAGCTGCAAATTCTGAAAGGACAAGAAACAATGGCAGGCCTTAAAGCAAGCTGCTCTTCCATCAGAGATCATTTGGTGAGTGTGATTCTTGCTGGATGGCAATCTTCTACTACCCATGGCAGTGACTGCTGGTTTTGCTTGATCATGTGTACAGAATTACTCTGCTCATTTCCTGGCTCCTTTGGTTTTGCAGATACTAGCATATCGGCAGAAGGGGATAATCAAAAGTTGATGTTTCGGATTCACAGGAAGAAGAAAAGGAAGAGGCTTCTTCACCCCCCCCCACAACTTCTAGATTAGTCCTTTTATTTTAATTTATTCCTTTTCTTACCCCCAAGGCCCTGTATACGAATTTTATGTTTGATTGTGATATATACGAAAAAAGTCGCTTTTATTGTTAGCAAAAGGTTCACGTCATTCATTTCCAGCAGCAGAAAGGGCCTTCTTTGAATGCCCTATGAGGAGACAAGTTCTTCTTTGAAGTGAAATCATAGCTGTCAAATCGCAGATCAGGTTTGGCCCCAGAATCTAAATTACTACATCATCTAGTCTTTTTAAATAAAAATAATAAATTTGTTTTAGTACATGTTCAAGTTTCATCCGGAAGTTTGACCCAGTAAATATCTGAAATGTTTGAAAGAAAAAAAACTTGGCTAACGAAGGTCAGGTTCAGAGATCGTAGGATTAAACATTGGTCAAAGCAGTTTGGTCAAACCGAGGGAAACAAACGAGTGCTGCTCTACACACACTTCTTTCAAATCCAAGTTCACTTATCCAGACGAGTGCTCCTTCCTTTTTCATGTTCCAATTGAACACTTTCCCAAGATTGTGTTTTACTAAAAATAGGAGGGACCCAATCACGATTTTATAATAAGAATAGGCCCTGCCCTCTCATTTTTCAAGAATTAGAAAGATTTTTTCTTAAAGTTGTTTTATTATTTCCCCTCTTCTTATTGTTCAAGTCCTTTGATATTGTATCATGTACTCTATTATTTTATACCCAAAAAATAAGAGTAGAAGACAATAAATAATTTCCGTTATCATTAGTAGTTTGCTTACAACAAATGATGATCAAAGGTTTTGTACATATGATTAGCAGTACACAACAATACTGAAAAAGAATGATTAGCCAAATCAAAATGAATGATTAGCAGTACACAACAATACTGAAAAAGAACGATTAGCCAAATCAAAATGAATATAGGTAGGGGGGTTCAACTCTTCTTGAACTTGAACAGCTGCTCTCTGATCTACACCACAACAGGAAAAAGAAATCACCTCATGCCAGAAGCAGCGGCAGAAGAAGCTGCATTCACCACCATCGTCATCCTCCTCCTCCTTTCTCGTCTTTGGAGCACCCGTAGATTTGGTGACTTTGCTTTTGTAGTTTCCTTGGACGACCTGTTAAAATAAATCACTTGATCAATTAATGGTGTTTTCGTAAAATAATTGATAACTGCAACTTGGGAGGGTTTGGTTAACTTTTTCTTACTTCTCGGGGAAGAATGGCCGGTTAAAATTTGGAACCGGCCGAGAAAGGGGAACCATTGTTCTTCTAAGCTGTTTCAATGCCTTTTCTTCTTCCATCTGCAAATCAGTAGCAAAACCCATTGAGCACTTTTTGATAAATGTGGTTTTCTTGTTAGCACGCTGGTAATTTATATATAGCAACAAAAGACACACCATCCTGGCAGCTTCACTCTCTTCTCTATATCTCTTATACAGCATTTCTTTCTCCTTCACCTGATGAAAAAACACAAAGAAGAAAATTGAAGTTTTCTACTCACACAAAGAAGTTAACACCCCATTGAGATGAGACATGCACACATGGATGCTTGCCTATTAAATAAATGTGGTTCCACTCACCTTCTGATCAAATCCCGCCCTTTCTACAGCCCTCTGATCTGCATTGAGATTGAATTGTTGAACCTGTGTAAGTGGTTTTCGCACTTTCTCTGGTAGTGGAATTGGGTCCCTGCATAAGAAAATAAAATATACTCTTAAGCATGGTTAAAGAATGATTGACATGTACACACATCAATAAGCATTGGAAAGTTTTGAGTTCTTCAGCATTGCATACTCTTTAAGTACGGGCTGTGCTCTGAATATCCTCATCTGGGCTTCTTCCTTTTCCTTTCTCTCTCTTTCTTGCATTTCCCTCTGCATTTCCTCCTCATGCCTAACTAGACTCTCTAATTGGAAAGGTTCTGCTTTTGTGCATGGTTTGGGCTCTGGTCTTGGTGGAATCTGTATGAAGTGATTATTATTTTCACTGCACCATTATTTTCAGCCTAAGAGCTTGTGATGCGTAATAATGAGATACATAGTTGAACATCTTACCACAGGATAATCAGTGGTGTAAGGATAGGGATTGGCCCTATGAAATCTTGCTCTTTCCTCTTCCATCTGCTTCTGCACAAGTTCCATCACAAATTTCCTCTCTTTTTCGGCTCCTCTTTCCTGGTGATAAAGGAACAAGCAAAAAATGAATGAACAGAAACAAAGGATAACCTGATTTTGCTCCATTAACTAAAGAATGTATGGAACATACCTCTGTGTGGAGGTGGAATGGATTTGGCAGTGTGTTTCTAGGAATGGGATTTTCAAGGGTAGGTTCTGACCTCAGTGAGAGCTGAGAAGAGGACCAACAGTATGATGAGATGCAGGTATTACTTTTTTCATATGATACACAATTAGTTCTAGGATTAAAAAATGTACATGATGACTAACAGCCTACCTTTTCAAACATATCAACAACAGAAGAAGCCGGTGGAATCCTCTCATTTGTGGCAAAATGAAATTCTTGAGGGATTGTAACTTGCTTCTTCACATGACAGAAAATCCCCATAGCTCCCTTACTTTCAAATATCTACACGAGATAATATTAATGTCAATTTCTTTTCCAAACTAAGTTTTAAGTAGCTGCTGATGTTCAATGACTGATATCGTTTACCTTTCTATTCAGAGGCCTTGCCTTAAATTTAGGGATCTTTTCAAGCTCTTCTTTCTCTAATTCTAAAGAACTTTTCACCATTGCTGGACGGGCCCTTAAAGATGTATGAAGAACAGGGGTTTTGGGCTCTGTGAGATGATGATGTTTCCACTGATTACTCTGTCAAAGAAAGTAACAAAGGTACAATAGTGAGTAAATCTGAACTAGCGCTGCTGGGACAAAGAAGTGTCCATGAATGAGGATGCTCGAACCTGACAAGACACTTCAGTTGAAGCCACTGAAGCTGATTCTGCATTCTGATTTGCCCTCGCTGCTGTCACAAAATGAAACTCCTACAGATATAAGAAATATTAGCCTACAATTATCACCATCTTGAGTAAAATTCTATTCATCATTATTTCTTACAGCTTACCTGGAACTCGGGTGGGTGTGGTGTGCTTCTTGGTAATGCAGGTAATGTTGGAGCTTCCAGAATCTACGTTAGATGGAAAAAAAATTCAAGTTCACATTGAAGTTAAACAAGAACAGCGCTAGTTGTTGGACCTGACAGGATGGAAGATTTCATAAATAGCAAAGCAAGTATGAATACCTTCTTGTTCAGTGGTCTAGCTTTGAACTTGGGAATTTTGGCCATCATCTCTTCTTCAATCTCTGCAGTACTTTTTATTTTGACTGAGCGAACACGCTGAGATGTTTCAAATTCAGGCTCCTTAGGCCTTGTCAGTGTTAGTTTAGGCTTCCTCTGGATAACAGAAGCACCATCCTGACAATAAATGAGAGAAATTTGAAATGAAAAACAACAACGAAGGCAGGCAATACAATAACTTGGGGCAACCGAATTTCATAAAGAACGAGTGAAATGGGCTTATGTTATTACATGTGAGATAGAACTGTTAAGGTGTGGCAACGACAATTTTTCTCTAGTATTTGATTGGAACTTCTTCATCATTTCTGCCATTGAAACAAATGGAGCTGCTTGTTCCCGAACATAAACCTTTTTTAAACAAAACAAGTGTTCAACGACTGTCAATAACAAACAATGTCAAAAAAAATTGAGTACATTTTGGAGATTTGACAAAAGTAGCATACCTTTCTCTCCACTTTCTGCATCTTATTTGGAACAGATGAACAAAGGTTAGAATTGCCACTGCTAAGACCCAGTCTGGACTTGTGCATCAATGGTTGTGGGGGCTTCAGATTAACAATCTGAAATCATTAAAAAAAAGGAAAATCTGTTCAAGTAAACGTATCATCAGAAGACTATGGTTCAATGAGAGGAACATAGCAATAGTAACCAATCACCTGTCTGGACGTCCCCCCATCCAGCTTCTGTTTCTTAATTGCTTGGTTGTCTTGGACTAAATTGGCAGTCCCAGCAACATTTTTCACATTAGGATCTCTACAATAAAAGTATGTCAAATTGCCTTACTAATATGGTACCAAACACATATTTTAAAAAAGAAATTAACAATAAAGTCTACTGACTTTTTGACACTTGTTGGTTTGATTCCCTTTAGTTGTGAGGACCGTGATTGGCCCTTTGGCTTCACCGACGATGGATTCTTAACCAGACTAGCTATATGTCTAGCTGATTGATTCTTCTTGGAATCAGTCAATATGCCTCTGTTCCGAGAAGACATTGGTTGCCTAGGAGTGCAGTAAGCATCATTTTTATTGCTCTTACCATCAGTGTTCTCGATTTGCAGAGAAGAAGTGCATCTGATAGAAAAACGGAAGTCAGCAGAAAGGGATGCAGCAGCCTCACAGAAAAATGATATTAAGCTTTCAAAATAACACCCTAAACTATCGTCTTCACAAACACTCATTGTTTTATTTTTCTTTAGCCATTTTAGTCTTGAAAAAAATGACAAAGGGAATAGTAACAAAAGAGCACAGTACCTTCCATTACTTTCAGCACATGCAGACACCTTCTTCTCTTTTTCACAAGTAACCTCATCAGCAGAAATCTGATATAAGCACGACTTCATGAGACCAAAAGAGACCAGAACTTCTATTAAACAAATGTTTGCAGCAAACACTCACCACATTGATAAGGTTAGCATCGTGTTCTTTGTTTCCCTCATTACAACTAGTTTCTTCCTTCCTCATTTCAGAGGATGCCGCTGGTTCCGGCAGTGGCATGACCTCTGATTGAGAGTTGCTGTCTGATGAAGAGTCAGTTGCTTTTGAATCAGATGATTCTGCGACCTGCAATTCAATTTCAATGGGCTAAATTGACAATATCAAATAAATCAATATAATAAATAGAAATGATATAAAGGAAAAAAAATAAAATCATTAATTACCTTAAATGATTGGTCTGCTTGACTAAAATCACATAAGGTCTCTACCTTAAATGATCTACCGGTCTTTATTCTAGGCATAAAAGCTGCAACAAATCAAATCAAACAAAAACAGAAAAAAAGAATCAATCAACCACTAAAACTCTTTAATCTTTAACGACAACAGTAGCATCAACACACACATAGATTTTCAAATTAGTCCCCTAATTGCATTATTGAGTAATTATCTCTCTCAAATTCTAATTATCTCTCTCAAATTCTAATTATCTCTTTTTTGTAACTTAATTAATCAATATTAAACACAAATAACTCACAACTTTCTAATCTAAAACACTGAAAACTCATGATCAAGCTTCCCACCCTCTCTAAATTTACTGAGTTTCTCAATCTCTCACTCTATCTCTCGAAATGCCAAATCAAAACCAATTAAAACACAAACACAACCCTAAAAACAAAAAACAAACAACAGAAACCCCCCTAAAACAGACCACCATCAAGATCTCTCTCTCTCTTCCTTCCTTAATTTCTCGATTCCCCTCCAAAATAAAAAAATCAGATTCAACAAAACCCGAAAATCGTAACAAAACCCTCCTTATCATCAAATCCAACGAAAGCTCAACCCTGATCACACACAAATGTTCATTAATTCAATAAATAAAAATCTAAAAGTAATCCGTTACCCAGCATCTCAACTGTAAAAAAATACAAAGAGAGAAGAAACAAAAAGAATCATCAACCAAGAGAAAGAGAGACATACGAGAAGGAGCATATGAAGCTGTAACATCGAACCAAAGCTCAGCGTTTCTAGAATCTTCATCCGATTCTCCTTTCACAAAATCATAAAACTTCGGAGCCGAAAACTCATATGTCTCGTCGACTAACATCAACGTCGTTGCATTCTCTTTCAAAGACATCGTTGTATTCTCTTTCAACAACGTCGTCGACGTCGTCGCAGCGGTAGCGGTCGAAGAATCGTCACTCTCTGCTGCCATTTTTTCTTTACAGACAAATCTCTTCGGTTATTTCTAGAGAGAGATTGGATAATTAAGGTTTTTGTTTTTGGATGTAGAGGAGTAGCGAAAGTGAAGAGAAATGAAAGAGAGAGAGTGTATAAAATCAACACTGTGAGAGGGTAACGGTCGGATGTTTTTGAATTTGGGAACTTGGCTAATGAGGAGCATGGTAGAAGTGGCTCTTCGCTTTGTTGTTTTTCTAACGGCTATATTTCTGGTCTGGACGGGTTGTAACGGTATCGTTTTGATGGGCTGATTAATTATTTCCTTTTGTGTTTAATTTTGGATGATTTGTCCACTCTCCACGATTTGTTTCAACGGTGTCGTTTAGAAATTTTTAATTTTGTACCTGCATTGATTTTATAGTATGATTAGTATTAGACAATACAAGACATATATTTTTCTTATATATCATATTATATATATATATATATATTAAAATGATTACATTAAATTTATCAGTCTTTTAAAATTGATATAATCAATATAGTATCGAGGATTTAAATAAAAAAAAGAATTTGAACAAAGACACTCATGTTTAAAATGTACTAGTTTCTAGTTCCTCCATCCACTTGCTCATAAGTAAATATGATTTTTGAATAATTATTTTATTTTATGAGTAATCCATAGGATATGAATATGGTTAAACTCAATTTGAATATATATATATATATATATATGATTGATTAGTTGTAGAATATTTATATTGTTTTTTTAATACAACATGATATATACATATTTTAATTTTAATATAAAACACACACACACACACACTTCAAATATATATAATATGAATATTAAAAGAATTCGATTCATGGATGATATCATTAATACCTCCAACATGGGACTGCAAAGATTTTAAAAGAGTTTGAAATATTGAATTTGAAATCTTGAAATATAAAGTATAAGATATGTCCAAATTTTCATATTCTAATACCTGCATTAAATGAATAATTTCCGAACACCAAAGGTGGTGTTTTATTTATTTATTATTATTATTTAGAAACAAAAATAGAAAGTGAATCATGTTATTAAATAGAATTGATTTGATAGGTTATATTATCGGCCATTAACTTAGTTTAATCTGATAATTTATACAATTTATTCTTAAACAAGGGCATTTCATTTTCATTTTATTTTTAAAAAACTAAAACAATACTCTAATCACTGGCCGGTAAAAGCTTAAAACTTTGAAGTAAATGTAGGTTATCCCCATGCTTTTCTGCAAAAGAAAGATGGTAGAGTTATAGAGATGAAGAAATGATAAATGCTCAAGAATTATTACAATCTGATCTGCCCAGATTAGAATCCTATTTATTCATATGAAATGTTTGCGGCCAGGATGCAAACCCTTCCTGCCAAGCCATTGATCTTGGTCCAAAGCTATCCACCATTACTGCGTCCTATCATGGATGCCACCTCTCTCAGCATCTCCTTCTTGATGGAAAAGGAAATGCTCGTGACACATTTATTCTAATTGTACACTCTCATGCTGTCTGAAACATTTATTCTAACAAAAATCATTTATTTTGGCAGAATAATGCTGCTCAAATTAAGAATCTGTCAGCTCTTTTGATAATTTTGGCATTTCAGGGGCTATGGATGATCGATCCTTCTTTCCCTGTTTCCAGAATCAATGATCTTCTAAACATGTGCTGAGAGCATAATAGCTTCCTGATTTATGTCGTCGATCAGAAATTCTCTTTTACCACTTTAACATAGTAACACTAGGGTTCTAGCTTGGCCCTTTTCCGAGAATTTCTGTCTTCCTCGTGATGAAGAACAAGTGGCGGATGCGTACATGTTGAAGAGAGATGAATATCTTAAATTCAAAAAGCAGTTGAATTCCAGTAGTCCAGATATCGAGGTCAGAATGACCCGAAAACTCGCACAGTTAATGTATTTTTGCTTACCCTTTTTTTGCACAGTTAGTCTGGGTTTCGCTGTTGACGCATACCCATTTTTTAGTTGAATTCCGTCGTTTAGGCTTTGAAATCATTATCTTTGCCATTTTAGGAAAGTTTCGATTTCCAAGTCCGAATCGACTTCCATCAATTCCGACTTGCTCAGAATTTTCTAGCAGTTTTAATTTCTGCAATTATCTCAGTTTTGTTATTTTTTAGTAATTAGTCTTGTTTTCTTGTCCAACAAGAATTAGGGCTAGGTTATCACCTCAAATATGCTTCTAAGCCCTTTGGCCGAAAATCAATCAATTATTCAATAAAATTTTATATTTTCTTGAAAGTTTCTCTTGTTTCTGGTGAAACTCCATAGTAATTTACAGAATATTAACGTGAATCATATTTTTTTTGTGTTTTCCGCTGCGTCATCCTGTTTGCTTTCAACCCCAGTGTCAGTAGTAACTTACTAGTAATTGAGCATGACTCGGTGTAATTAATTCTCTGATTTCTTGTTTTTGTAATTAAGGCTAATTAAATGGGATGATATATATGCTGCTATTATATCATCAATGGTCTTAACTACTATATTATTGCTACCACTCTGCTATACATTCTCAACTCTGAAAGAGTTAAGAAAGTTCAAATAAATTTGAAACATCTCCATGAATTTAAGGTTGAAATAATATGGGTATCAGTAAATGCGAAGGATCTTCAAAAGGTTGAAATTCTGTACCGCTCGAACAAAGAAGACACAGAATCATGGCACAGAAGCTATCTAGCTGGGCCATTTATGAATTTGTATTCCTCTTAGACTTGTGAAGAAGGAAATACAAGGTATTCTGACAAAATTAATGGGGGACATGCAAGATTCATGAAGAACTTCAAAATAATGTTCAAACATACGAACCTTTTAATGCACAGTAAAAGCCCCCGAGAATCGAAAATCAGAGTCATGTCAAATGCATGAGGTATCTACAGAAGATTTCGTGAACTCTAACCAGCAAGAACATGATACTTCCATGGCCGCAATGAAGCCAGCTAAATTTACTGATAGAAGTGGCCTCAATCTCTTTTGCATTTCCAACTGCACGAACCAGCATTGCTGCTCTTCGTCGGGCACTCCTCACTACATCTTCTCCTGGTTTCTGGGCAAATTCATTTTAAGCACATGATGCTGACCAAATTCATGTTAATTTAACTTCTAATTCTGATATAAGAGAGCCGTGTATGAACTTATTATATTCAAATTAAGTGGATAGCCTAAGAAAATATATCTTTGGATTAAATGGATAAATCCAAACAAGAGAAACAATGATGGAAAATAACTTGTCTGACAGGAAAAAAATCATAACTTTAGATTTGACTATCAGATTACCCATAAAAATTTTACAAGAGATTCTACAAACATAGTTTCTATAAGGTAGTTAGTTAGCTATGAAATCACAGGCAGGAACTTTGTTGGAAGACATTTTCTACAACTAGGCTGTCCTTGAACTGGTTATTGAGATCTTGAAGTTGGAAGTTCCAAATTTTAACTGCTCCTGGTCGGTTAGTACTTGCGTATGAACAGCTCTCATGCACAGATGAGGTCCTGTTAAGGAACCATCTCACCTAAAAGTTTAAGCTTGTAAGTGAGACTCCATAATATGATTTATATTATTCTCTAACACACTCCCTCAAATGAAAGCCCTTTGGGCTTGAAACTTGCACAGACCCACATTACCTTGTGCTTGATTTTTATCAAATAGAATGATGGTGGTGAGATTCGAACTCGTGACCGCTGGGTCAATAAGGCTCTGATACTATGTTAAGGAACCATCTCACCTAAAAGTTTAAGCTTGTAAGTGAGGCCCCATAATATGATTTATATTATTCTTTAACAGGTCCTTACTAGATGATAATTTCAAGCTAAAAATGGCTATATAATCTCTTCATCAACTCCACCATATATTCGTACAGCCCCATCTTCAGAGGCAGCCATTATACTACTCAAAGCAGAATCAATGGTTCGAGTTGTTGGGTTTCTGCTACTCCTAGTTTCAGGACAAGCTATGGATCATCAGATTAGATTCGATTCGTGTAAGATCGTATCCGACAAATTGTCTCACTGTTTGGATTTTCTCGAAGGCTCACACTGTAAACCTTCGAACCAATGTTGTCAGTCCATATATGATCTCAATGCAATAGCAAGGGTTGTAATGGGGCCAAGATTTATCTGTCAGTGCATCGAAAATGTGACGACGGTGCTTCCAACAAGGATAAGACCTGACCGCATCGGCGATCTTACTGTCAAGTGCAACACGGGGAATTCTTTTGCCATTTCTGAGTACATGGACTGCAACAGGTAAGGCCTCCATATCCAGTGTCCTCGCTTTCTCTCAAATGAAACTGGCTGACTGTTTTTTCGCTTGATGCAGGGAGCCAATCCAGATCGACCGGCCCTCACGACTGAGATGATCTTATGAAGTCAACGTTATGAGTTTAATGTTCATCACAGACCATATCGCAGTGTAGCTCAGTGTTGAATACTTTTATCTTCCAACAGATTTACATTTCAACATATAAGATTGAAAGAAATTCATGTTTGTTAATCTAATAATGACCTTGATAGGAGCCGCATCACTCTTTCTGCAGCTCAACTGTATTATAATACTCGTTTGAGAAATGGAAAAAGTTAAATTCCTGCAACCCTGCCATGGTTATTCTTCAGGTCATACAACAAAATGCATGTGAAAAGTTCCTCTCTGGCTTAATTTCAGAGATTCAAAACTTGTGAAAATTCAAATAAAGTGATGAGTAATTGATAAATAAAATCAGCATAACTGCAAAGAGACTAATGGACAATCTGAAGATACTGTACCTTCGATTAAGCATAATATAAAGATTTCAACAAGTTGAGTCTTTGGTGCTCAAATGAAGAAGACGATTCGTTGGCAAAGTTTCATCAAGTGGGAGAGGCGTATCTTTTACTTCCCAGAAAATTGTATGCTGTGCAAATTATGGGAAAAAGCTACAAATATTCATTCAGAACATTGCATCTCTTAAAGGGAGCAGACTTGTTATTTAAAACAAATTAATGCTATATCTTATTCAGGAACACTTGGCAAACTACATGTCCTAATGGAAACACTAGATGAATGAAAAACAATATCAGATTGCAACAGAAGTCGCAATAGTCAAGAGGTCAAATGTTCATCTCCTGCAGCACCAAGAAATTTGAGCCAGAAAATCCTACCATTCATTACGATATAGGCTACGAAAGGAAGCATTTGCCATGGTTTTCCAGGTAATATGCTATCCAGAATAATCCTGAGTTAGTTTACCCTTTTGGCCATGGTTTTATCCAAAGTTAGTTTTATATGATGCTCGGTGATTTGGATCATTTTCATGCTTCCAGGGACATGTAAGATTTCTCAGGAATACTGGGGTGATTCTCAGGAAATCACGGGGCATGACAGAGTCATGATCATGGGGCCAGCTGAAAATGTCAAAATAGATCTAGTATTGGCCTCAGAAAGGGTGTCTTAACAGCAAGCAGTCATTTAAGGAGAGTGATGAACACATGTTGGTGTTCTTAAATTTTTAAAGTCGAGACCTAACTATCCTTATCCTGACAGGACTTGTAAAACCTTGTTTACCCATCTACAAAATAATCAGAAATGTTTCGCGCGAGCATGTTCTTGAATCAGTGCAGGTTATTACTGCTTCCCCGGGTTGATAAACAATCTGCAATAGATCTGGTATCTACGATTCTTTCAACATAACGAAAAGATTTCAAAATGTTGAAACTCTCATTAAAATTATGTGGTACTCATGACTGAAAAATAATTCCCATCCCGGTGGGGGAAGGATCTTCTGAAATTCACAACCTCATAAGATGGTCTTAAGGATCCTTTTAGTCCTTTCATGAGTTCGGATAATATTTTTATTAAGAATAAATATTACGGTTTGGGTTCCTTGAACCGTTTTTGTAGTTTCTATCTTCCTATTTTCCTTTCCCTGGCTGGGACATACGTATACAACAGCTTTTTGGCACCAAAGAAATCCCAAGCATCAAATAATTCATCATAATTACATGAAAATGAAGCCTACCAGAATTCTGATTGGTTTTACAGATAAAATGGCCAATCCCATCTCTTCATAAACTCCAAACTCTCATACATTTACCCCCAAATTCTTCACAAGCATCAACTACACTACTCAAGACACAGTCTTGCTCAAAGCTGAGTTAATGGCTCGTATTGTTGGGTTTCTGATACTTGCAATCTCTGCACAAGCCATGGCTAAGTTCGACGTGGACCCTGATCAATGTCAGGTTATATTCGATAACTTCCCTTACTGTATGGATTTTCTCATAGGTTCAAACGATTGGCCTTCAAGACAATGTTGTCAGCGGGTATATGACTTCAATGCATTAGCTAAGCACGGAATGGGGCCAAGAGCTATCTGTGAGTGCATTGAAATAATAACAGTGACGATCCCAATGAAGTTAAGGGTTGACCGTATCAGTGATCTTCCTGTCAGGTGCAACACACATCTCAGTTTTCCCATTTCTGAGTATATGGACTGCAACAGGTAAGGCCTTCCTGATATGTCAGAATGAATTACTCCAAGCAAAATTACTTCTCTTTCTAGCTACTTCTTAGTGTAAATGCTACTCCTAGGTAACTGGTAATTGACTTCAATATATTTCCTCTCTCATTTTTGCAGCATATATTAAAAGAATGAGCTATGCAGAAGACCTCTTGATAGAGATTTGAGACCTAAGTGTTAGATTTTGGAGTGAGTTCAGCTTTGGATAAGAAGGATTTTATTAGCTGTAGGATTTGGATTTTGTATTAGCTGTAGGATTTCTGATTATTGCTAAGTATTTGAATTTGAAACAGGTTTTGAATTTCAAAACCTGTATTTATCCAAATCTCTCAGGATTGTTGAGAGATTTGTGGAGATTGATTCAATTGCATTGTTAGCCTATATATAGGCATTTTGAATTCAATAAAGATTAAGTCATTTTTGATTCCAGAAATTTATGTCAACTCAATCTTCAATTCGGCTCTGTTTCATTTCTTAAAATTCTCATTTTCCAGAATTTGATTGCTACAGTAACTGT
Organism: Salix udensis; assembly: GCA_029204005.1. NCBI lineage: Eukaryota > Viridiplantae > Streptophyta > Magnoliopsida > Malpighiales > Salicaceae > Salix > Salix udensis. Next base: position 585,855 of record CM055025.1, read on the forward strand.
TACAAACAGTTACTGTGCAGATCATCAATTTCCAACAGTGGTATCAGAGCTCTTTGTTCCTTCGGGACTGTGAGGTATTTTCGAGTGAATTGTGAGGCTTTTTTGAGTGAAACACAGAGAGGGTGAGTGCAAAACACAAGTGAGTCAATTGATTTCAAAAATCATGTCTGCATCGAGCAATCAAGCTTCTGCCATTCCGCTATTTTCTGGAGAAAATTATCATATCTGGGCTGTTAAAATGAGATTTTATTTAAGATCTAAAGGGCTATGGAATGTTGTGGCAACCAATGATGATGCATCTCCACTTGAACCAGATCCAACACTTGTGCAAATCAGAACATTTGAAGAAGATAAACTGAAGAAGGATAAGGCAATTACTTGCCTGCACGCAGGTCTTGCTGATCATGTTTTTACAAAAATCATGGATCTGGAATCGCCCAAGCTTATATGGGACAAGCTACAAGGAGAATTTCAAGGGAGCAGTAGAGTGAAAACAGTTAGACTCCTTGCTTTCAAAAGAGAATTTGAGTTGATGAAAATGAAGGAAGCCGAAACTGTCAAGAGTTATTCTGGCAGGCTAATGGATGTTGTCAATCAAATGAGGCTACTTGGAGGGGATGTTGAGGATCAAAAGGTGGTGGAAAAGATCATGGTTTCTTTACCACAGAAATTTGAAGCAAAAATCTCAGCAATAGAGGAGTCCTGTGACTTGAGCAGTCTCACAATTGCAGAATTAACAAGTAAACTACTTGTTCAAGAACAAAGAACCCAGATGAGGGATGAAGAAGAAATTGAAGGTGCTTTTTATGCTAAAGATAAGGGGAAAAATGCCTTCGAATATGCAGATTAGAAGGCCTTTCAGAATTACAGAAAGTAAATCAGATATGGAAGAAAAAGGGCAAGCCTTCTTACCTTGCTCTCACTGTAGGAGAACAAATCATGCAGAGAGGGACTGCTGGTATAAAAACAAACCTGCCATCAAGTGCACCTTCTGCAATTTCTTGGGTCACAGTGAGAAATTTTGTAGAGCCAAGAAGAAATCACCTCAGGAGACAACTCAGCAACAAGCTCTCGTAACAGAGGCAGAAAAGGAGGAGGATGAGCATCTGTTCATGGTTTCACAGATTTCAAACTCACATGATTTTAATGTTTGGTTTGTTGACAGTGGATGTACTAGTCATATGACTAAACATCTGGAGATTTTCTCATCCATTGATGTCACAATACAACCAAAAGTCAAGCTTGGGAATGGTGATATTGTTCAAGCAAAAGGGAGAGGCACCATTGCTGTGAACACTAAGAGAGGTACAAAATTTTTAAGACATGTTTTGTACATCCCAGAGTTAGATCAAAACTTACTTAGTGTTGCACAAATGATGAAGAATGGTTATGAAATTCGTTTCAAAGACAACTCATGTCTTATTTCTGATACACATGGATTGGAAATAGCAAGGCTGAAAATGAATGGAAACAGCTTCTACGTGAAGCTGGATGCAGGTGAAGGACATGCTTCTACTGCCCAAATTGATAAGAGTGTTATTTGGCACAAGAGTTTTAGGCATCATAATTTAAATTCATTGATGATGTTACATGATAATGTTTTTAGTAGAAGGGAATTCCTCCAGCAAGATTGGAATTCTTGAAGATGAAGATGGGAATGTCCAAAGCTAAACTCAAGGAGGAGTGTTAGATTTTGGAGTGAGTTCAGCTTTGGATAAGAAGGATTTTATTAGCTGTAGGATTTGGATTTTGTATTAGCTGTAGGATTTCTGATTATTGCTAAGTATTTGAATTTGAAACAGGTTTTGAATTTCAAAACCTGTATTTATCCAAATCTCTCAGGATTGTTGAGAGATTTGTGGAGATTGATTCAATTGCATTGTTAGCCTATATATAGGCATTTTGAATTCAATAAAGATTAAGTCATTTTGATTCCAGAAATTTATGTCAACTCAATCTTCAATTCAGCTCTGTTTCATTTCTTAAAATTCTCATTTTCCAGAATTTGATTGCTACAGTAACTGTTACAAACAGTTACTGTGCAGATCATCAATTTCCAACACTAAGTACCAATCCAGTAAAATGTTGTTTCGGTGGCCAATGTACTGTCTGGAGCTCCATAATGTTATTGCCTGTTTAGAACAGGACTTAAGACTAACATCTTATGTTGCTATTACATTAATGTTGTGCCATTTCCGTAGTTGTTTCACAGCTAAAAATAACAAGAATCCAAAACAGTTTCTTAACCCTTACAAAATGTTTCTCATGACATATAACAAGACAATGGGGATAATTGCATTGCTTGTCCTGTTTAAGGTTTAAGTGGGCTGATGATCCTTATTTACAAGGCATTGAATGTAGTAACATTCTCCTATACACCCGCTTCTGTAATTCATTCATGGAACTACACTCCTGCATGCTCGTCTCCAGCAAGCATCCAAAACATTTATCCCAGCTTTAATTCTCTTGGTGTGTTGATTGTGTTTCAGGGACACCATCCTGAAAAACTATTGGCAAAATTAGAGATGAAAAATGTTCGTTCTAAAAGAAAAGGGTTGGATTTCATGAGTGCCCCTGGCAATGAAATGTTCGCCTCTATACGATCCTCTATATATAGCAGTAACTCCAAGAACTTCAAGATCATGTTCTCATCTGCGGGAAACCTCAGCTAATAGTAACAAATGAGACCCAACTCATGTCTATTGATTGTTGAATTAGAGGACCTCTAAGAAAAATAAGTAGGAGTAGAGAGATGTAGCACATACCACTTTCGATGATCACCATTAGCCAATGCAATACAAGCAAAACAGAGCTTTCAAGATGAGCAAAGGCAGCTCATAAACCTTGAAATAATCCTAAGCAATTAATGAGAAACATCCAAAAGAAAATTCGCAATCCTTTGATCTGAAAGCTAGGAAGATGCCTACTGATTCCCAAGAAAGAAAGGTCAAAACTTAAGAATGACAACGAAAGAAAGCAGTCACATGATAAGCGATAAGTCTTGGTGGCAAGTAGTTAGCTAGGAAGCTATGGAGTTCTCAGATTGAGTGAGATGTGAATATGGATCTTAGCAAAACCCTCCCACGAGAGAAAGAGCTGCTTGGGTTTTACAGGCAAGGCATTCTCAAAGTTGTAAATTTGGGCCATGTTTTAGAGTGTAGAGAAGATGCTTCAAATATCTTCTCTAAGACAGGCCACAGTGAAATCACGCAAAGACATTGAATGATCCAATTAGAATAACATTCAATTCTATTGTTTCTTCCATGAAATTTGAGTACCAGCTAATGATAATCAACGTCCATGGAGAACCATTGTCAAGCCTGTTGTTATAGAAATGAAAGCTATGGGAGTCCCTGTTCTTGTTTTTTCGCAGGACCAATTGATGATGAGGAGCCATTTTGCTTCCAAAAAGCTAAAGATTTAAAACAATGGCAGCAGGCCATGGATGAAGAAATGAGTGATCTTGTACAGAATGAAGAAACATGGGATCTTGTACCGAAACCCAAAGAAATGCAGCCTGTGTCTTGCGAATGGGTGTGAAGATTCGATCCAAGCTTGGCCTTGCTTCAAAAAAACAATCCTTAGGGAGGGTGTTGACTGAATTAAAGATCCGTTTTTTTCTCAAGTTCTGCTATTATGTTTCTTAGTTCGCTTACAAGTCTCATGAGCTGTTCTTGTTCCCACTAGGAGCACTCATATTTGCCTCTTTTGTGTGAAGCCCGCATCAGAGTTAGTTTCTTCTATTGTGATAAAGCTCAAACGATGATTCTCTACTTCAGTCAGCTTGTTTTTCCTTGGAAAATGTAGTTTGTGATCTTGGGTTACCTTTTTTCATGAATAAAAAGAAATCTGCCATAACATTTTATTGTAGTTTCCCTGTAGTTCATCGATGTTTTTGGAAGTTTTCTCCCTCTAGTATCATGATGTGAACTCATGGTCACGCAACTTATAATCAAAGATTGAAATCTGAGTCCTGAAAAATCAAAATAGATCTAATAGGGATGTATGGCATAATGAAAATTTGCCCCAAAGACACCAACATTATTAAAATGAGTAAAATGACGTCACGATAATCAATTAATCTTTCTATAAAGTCAGATTCAGTTCGTTCAAGAACTGATGAATACAAGAATCACTCTCACACACTAAAAAAAATCAAAAATAATATTCATCAAACACTGTTAAAATTTAGCTTACATGAGTTTATATAATTCTTGAAAAAAAATAACCCTAATGAACTTCTTATATGTAATCATATGAGATGCACTCAAAATTAACTCGGATTCTAATTGATAAACTCATAACTTTAATTCAAACAAGCTTTAAATTTTAATGGAAAAATAAAGTATTAATTAAGTTTAAACAAGTGATGAATTATAGCTAACAAAATAAAATAAACAAAGTTTTCTCCTATAGGATCACGTCCTTCCTTTTTCAGGTGAGATACGTGTATAGAACCTTTAACGTCCTTAGTTGCTGAGCAGGATTATGATTCTTCCGACACTCTTGAGGCCAAAGTTAAAGAACATGCACTGGTTTTTCTCTCATGCTTTCTTTCTAATTAAATCGACCGACCTGTTGACAAAAAAAAAAATAAAAATAAAGGGCAACTATTGTTTGAACAAAGTTAAAATTTTTTTTTAATTTACAAGTTGAATAAAAATAATACTTTTAAAATTATAAAGTATATTTAGATTAAAAAATTAAAAGATTATAGTTTACATAAAAATATAATCAAATGATCAATTAGATAATAAAATTATATATCTTGAGTTGGCATGTTTCAAAAAACATAAAAAAAATAATAATATTATTATGCTATAACACAAAAACTATATTGTGATATTTAGAAATTACAATTTTTAAGTAAATTTCGCGTTTCAAATAATATTATTCTTTCAATATTGTTTTCTGAAAAAAAAAAAAAACTCATTGGACCTGGTAAATAGCCGCCGCTGGTCAAAGAAAAGCTATCCGTGGTAGGTCCCACTAAATATTAACGTGACACGTTTTGAAAAGATGCGAGTTAAGTGAGTGGTAGGTCCCACTAAATAGTGGCGGCGGTAGTAGATTTCGTTGTCTGTCTCGGTATTAAGGACACGTCACCATTTCCTCGCGGCTTCTCAGCGGCGTCGGTCACCGCTTCACGTGCTGTCATGGCTCCACGTGACCCCTCTCACTGACTTACCAGGAACGTTATCAGAAAAGGAACATGCGAAGCATATACATAACCATCGTATGTACTTGTTTCTTCTATCTTTTTCTTTTCGTTTTTTCCGCCGAATATGTTTATTTAATTAATTATTATAATATGTTGATGTCAAAATAAATATGTCAAAAATTATTTTTATTTTAAGTTTTTTTATCATTTTTAAATTATTTTGATGTGATGATATAAAAATAAATTTAAAAAAATAAAATATTTTAAAAATCAACTTTAACCACATTTTCAAACCAAATACTTAGAATTAAAGTTCAATATTAAAACCAATTAGATTTATTTTAATATATTAAGCTTGTATAAATAATGTGTCTTTAAAATTATATAGACAAAGTTTAATCTTAACCAATAAGCAAGCTAATTTAAAAATATGTTCACCATGAAATAATTTTTTTCTTCTTACCGAGTAGTCATTCAACTTATTTTATTATACAATGGGTATTTGAGAGTACATTTCAAAAATATTTTTTAAAAAATAATAATATATATATTTAAAAAATTAAAAATATTTTATATTTTAAATTATTTTAATATATTTTATAATAAAAGATATTTAAAAGACAATCACCACCGTTACCTATTTATCAAGTCTTTGATTAGACATAAGAATAATGGAAGTATGCGATGATACATTACATGCATGCATGAAGCGAAGATCCACAGCACATTCCGTTAAAAGTAGATATCTGACCCCACCGAAAGGGACGGCGGCGGCAACTCTTAAATTTATCGGTAAGTCCGCCGTACCTAAAATCTGTCTCCTCTCACTCTCCTCAACGCTTCCCTCTCCTTGCCACGAAAGTTACATTAATGATTAAAGTTTCTTTAATAAAGCATAGATAATAAATAAATAAATAAAACTTAAGTAAGTAATTATATAAAAACAATTAATTAGGTAAACTACATTTTGCTCCCTATTATCTCCACAAAATTCCACTTGAGTTCCAATCCTTCTATATTAGAGAACTTGTCAAGATAAGTTTATTTTGTATTTGAGAAGCATAGTTTAGGTGATATCTCAGGTTTAAATTCAAGAAAACACCAATGAAAACGTTTTCTTATAAATTTATAGATTGATTTCGAGAACAATTAAGAATACAAGAAAGGACGGATGTGAAAACCTATAATATTATAGGGACTAATTGGGTTTTTGGCTAAAAAGATTTCTCATTGATTGCATTTAAATTGGACGGCAAAAGTACACGTGCCGTCCAGTTGTAGTGAAGACATGTACACATCGTACCTCCCGTCAACACGGAATTCCAGGCTGGGCACCACCACGATCGTCATTTAATTTTCCCGTCGGTGCTTCTGCCTACTCCTGCCGCTAATTTATTATAGCAATTTAAATGCAATATTTCCCTTTAATCTTTTATTTATTTATTTATTTATTTATTTCACGCATGTCCCCAGGAAGTAACGTTTTGTAAATATTTTACATAAGAGGAAAACCTTTGCTGAAATGGTCAATCACTACAGGTACAGAGTGTATCTAACAAGTGAAGCAATCATGGATATTTTTAAAAACATTTTAAGATAGTGTAATTCTTGTAAATTTGTTTTTTTTTAATTTGGTTATAAATATTAATATAAACTAAAAAGAAATTAATACTATTTATTTATCTTTTCAATTGTCTTGCTAAGTTGATTGATCAAATCATTTAGTTTTTATCGGTAAATGTCTTTATACATTTTATAATCAATATAAACAAATAAAGATTAACAATATTTATTTATCTTTTGAAGTGTTTTCCAAGTTTGAGTGATGAAGGCCTTTAATCTACACCGGGTAAATTAGATTATAAAAAATTAAATTTCTCATAAATTATATTATATCATTGTAAATAAAATAAAAAAAACATAATTTTTCCATGAAAATAAAAACTTTACAGTCAATTCAATAATAATAATAATTAAGTGACACTACCTCAACCAAAATTAAGAAATAACCTTGATAATAAAGCTTGATTAATAATTTGTGAGCTTACAAAAGGAAACAACTAGAGAGAGAATTATGATTATTTCTCTGTAGTTGCAAAATCTTTACCCTAGTAATTTATTTACATGAAATTATGATGACGTTTAAACAAGATCATCAATTCTTCTCTCTTTGAAATGTAAAATTAGCTGGGAAAAAAAAGTTATTCCCATGAATAATCTCAAAAGAAATTAAATAATAATTAATCATGCATCAACTGGTGGAGGCAGGTTAAGATCAAGATCACGAATTGATCTCCTCGGCTTAAAATCAATCACAGATGATGAATCCGAGTCACTCTGGGCCCCGCCCTCAAGACCCACCGGGTCGAAACGGACAGGGAATCGCTGAGCCACAAGCTCTGGCTTAGCACTACTCAAGAAACCAGACAGGTCCAACAACGTTAACATTCGGCTGCTGCTGCTGCAACACAAAAGGAAACCTTCCCATCCCCATAACCCCACCAACCTGGTGAGTTGCATCACGCGCCACCGCAGAAACCACCGGGGAGCTAGACGACTCAACCGAGCTGCTCTGGCTGGAGCTCTGCTTCTCATCGTTATAGTCAACCACCTTCTCCGCCAAACGCAAAGTTGGTCTTCGCCTTAGCACCACGATACTCACGCGCCGCCTTATCGTAGGCCTTTGCGGCCTCCACTGCCGTATCAAACGTACCCAACCAAACCCGGGTTTTCTTCCCGGGATCCCTTATCTCAGCAGCGTACCTCCCCCATGGCCTCTTCCTCACTCCCCTGTAATGGATTTCCTTCTTATCATGATCACCACTTGCTTTCTTCAAAGAGCAATTGCCATTATCAGTATCCTTCCTGGGTGCCATTTTCCTGAATCCCCGACGATGAAACAATCGAAAAATATATCTTAGATTGAAAAAAAAAGGGAGCCAATGAAGGAAGTAAACACTAGAAAGCGAATTGTTTCGATGAAAATACGAGGTAAGGGTTAGAGTTTTGTTATAGAAGAGCTGTGGTGGGTGGGTGGTATGTTTTGGAGAAGAAAGAGCAGAGAAGGGTGTGGCTTTATAGAGAGTCAAGTCAAGGAAAGGTTTGACTGAGAGAAAGGGGTTGCGCCGCCCCAGAGAAAGAGAGAGGAAGAGGGGTACAGAAATGACAACGTTGTAAGGGCTGCGTGGCACACGGGAATTTCGAGACAAGTGGGCATTTTGTGAGTGATGTGCCGGCTTTTGCATAACGGGCGCCGTTATAACGGCTTGAATTCTGTGGCCATGTTTCATTCTTCCTTCTAAGTTACTGTTTAGCATTTTTTTTTTATTAGCACCGAGTATCCAGGCAACTGGGCCTGACTAATCTCGAGGTGCACAAGATCTCGGCAAGCAGGTTTTCCACAAGTGCACCACGGGTAATTCATGAGCTTCGTCCAAGTCCGATGACCCCAAAAAATTATTTACACCAGGCGGGACTCGAACCTGGGAACGAGGAAGGAGCACACTCCCCCCGTCCCAGATCTCATACCGCTAGGCCAACCCCTCGGGGTTTTGTTTAGCATTCGTACAGCCTTAACTTGTGTTTTAAATTTTTTTAGTTATAAATCATTATTTTTATAATGATATTGAAAAACAATTAATATATTTATAAAGAGGAAATATTGTTAGAAAACAAAATTTAACACTCGGTTAAATAGACTTTAATACCATGGATTTGAAATATATATTTTCTATTTATAGATAAATATTATCTTGGTAAATTAATGCCTTATTAATTGAAAATATCAAGAAAATTCAATAGCTAAAGAATCCAAATTAATACTTTAATATTTTTATTAATTCTTTCTATAGGTTTTGGCTTTGAGTTTCTCCTTGAAAATAAAGAAGTTATTATAGCAGTACAATTTATTATTTCATGATTTTTCATTGAATAAGAATTAATACTGGTAGTTTTTAATTACTATGAAATAAAATAATAATATAATTTAGTTAATAAAAACCCCCTTAAAATTCTAATTTTGAAACTAGATAGGTTGAAAGAATATAAAAAGAATCATCCTAATTAATCACATGGGACTGGTTTAGATTCAGAATTTGGGTGACGTAAATAAATGGAAATAACACCAAAGAATCTTTAATAAAATAGTGATTAATTAAGATATTGTTTGACGTCGTGTTTTAAAAGTATTTTTAAAAAAATATATTTTATATTTTAAATTAAAAATATTTTATATTTTAAATTAAAAATATTTTATATTTTAAATTAAAAATATTTATATTTATTGATTATTTTACTAATATGAAAAATAATTTTTTTAAAATATATATATATATATATATTGTATTACACTTTTTACCTGCGACAATGGGCAAGTGAAAAGGATTTGGAGTCGACTAGATAATGACCATATCTAAATGGTAATAAATCATCCACCGCAACGCCGTCTCTCACAGTAACACATCGGATCGCTCTTTTAACCGTCAGGTCAGTGAGAATAGACAGCAGCCATTATAATATTGACACGCGTCCATGTCTTCCGCTTGACGCGTCCCTCGAATATCTCTCGACAAATAGCCGCGTTGTGACCATCATTTACCGTCACTTATTTACGTGACCGTATTCTCCACCCTTGGACGCTTTCAAATATTCCTTTTATAAGCGCGTGATTTTACCTCACAAAACATGACTCTCTAAGTTGTAAGCACAGAGATAAGACATGTACGGATGGATTTAAAATTTAGGTTATATTTGAATAAATAAATTATATTTTCTCATTAATAAAAATAATTCAATACAGTTTTAATCAAAGATGTGAAATCCGTTCCGTTCTAGCCGGAACGGCCTGAACGTGCCGTTCCACTCACAAAACCGGGACAAAACAGCGTTGTTTTTGTCCCGGTTTTAATTTCCGGGTTGTTCCGGAAATTCCGGTCGGAACGCCTCGGTTAGGTTCCGGGCGTTCCGTTCCGGTTTCATCAAAACGACGTCGTTTCATGTCCCTTACAAAATACACTGAAGAAACAACCCCCGTCCACAATTCCCAAATCAATTTCATTTCTTAAACCTCAATTCATCCGTAATCCCTCAAAAATCAACCCAAATCTCAACTCAAATCTCAAGTTTTCGAAACTTAATTTGTTCCCTCACCTAATCTGTAACCCTCACCTGAAAAACTCTCAATTTCTTCCACATCGAACCTATTCTTCTTCATCCACACGGCAGCACCAAATCTTCATTTCTTCCCCAAATTTCAATGCATCAGTTGTTCACTTCTTCCCTAAATCATCTCACGACAGCAACTTCAAGTGAAAGGTACACATTCCAGTCCCCAAATCCTTGAATTTATTATGATATTGAAACTGATGAATCATGAAACTGGGCATAAATGATATTGTTGAAACTGAGTTTGTGTTTGATTGATTGTTATTAGTTGTGTTTGATCAATTTCTGTGGGTGTAAAATTATTGGGTTTGTTCTTATAACAAATTTCTATTAATTTCTATCTTGAACCGATTATTATTAGCTGTGTTTGATGATTAGTTTTTGTTGAATTTTTACTTTATTTCCTTGTTAATAATACTGGGCTCTTTCACATATTGCTTGGTTACTTTGAAAATCAAGGAATGTGGAAGAAAGTGAGAGTTTTTTTTCATCTGGGTCTTTTTCGTTTTGGCTTTAAAAGGTTAGGATTAGGAAGGTTTGAACTTTGTAAATATGCCACAGGTTTGAAATTTTATGATCCTGTTTTTGTAAAATAGTTATTTAACATGAGAATATTCAAGTGAGATGAGTGGTCTGTAATTGCTATGCTACCAATTTCTGAGTAGAGATTTGCCAAACCCAGAACCCGTGGCATTCAAATGCATATTCATTTATTAACTAGACATACACAAACATGCTTGTATCTTCTTACAACATATTTGATATGCTAGCTATCGAGAATGCTGTTGTTTCTTATTAAAAGTAAGGCTTTTTTTTTTATAACACTTAAGCTTTCTTATGAATTTTCATCTCAGCAAATTATTGATGTTAATGTTAATTACAATCCTGTCATGCCAAACTTCATATATTTATTGAAGTTGATTAATTTACACAAACTGGTGATGAGTACTTGAGTTGATTAATTGAAGCAAGGAGAAGAATAAAGGCTGATTTGAGTGATTTTCTTGCGGGGTTGTAATATAATTGTTGTTATCAACAGTATAAGGTGTTGGTGAACTGAAATGAGTGTGATTGGATTTGATATTGGGAATGAAAACTTGAACCGAAATTTCTATTAATTTCTAACTTGTGTTATCTTTTTAAAACAGAAAAAATTACATGGCTGAAAACTTGAACTGAAAAGATTTTTGATGTATATTTCTTTTATTTTAGAACATTTTACTTTCATAATATTTTGGAATTTTAGAGATGTTTCTAATTTTGAGATTATGTTTGTATTGTATAATTTAAAGTTCATTTATCTTGAATTTAAATTATACTTGTTAAATTAATATTTTATTTTTTTTATATATAATTAATTAAATATGAACAGTACAAAACCAAAACGACACGCTGAAATGCACTAAAATTAAAACATTCCGTTCCAATAAAAAAACCAGAACGGCATCTGGAACAGATTTTACAACTTGGTTTTAATAGACATAAAAAATATAAATTATCGCAGAGATCAAAACTATGATTATATGCTTACATCATGTATGCACAATAAGGCATAACATGGAAGGAAAGAGCGTGGTCAAAGAGCGCGTGGAGATTAGATGGTGTTAGTTAGGAGGCAATCTTCGCGTAATTTGACTACTGAAAGAGTGTAAACAAGATAAAAACAAAATATATTATAAATTATAAATTAAATGGACGTGAGCTTTCTTGCACTTGAATTTGGGGGTCTTGCGCGTGATGCTTCAGCAATAATTGAATCCAGAATATTCATGCAAAATTCAATTCAAGTGTACTGCTAAAGTCCGACTGTGATTTCCGTTATTTTTTATTTTTCAAAAACATCTTTAAAATATAAAAATAAAAGAACTTTTAAAATACAATAGAGAAACGGAAATGTTTGCATTGTACTATAGATTACTTTTCAAAATAATATATTTTTATTTTAAAAAAAATATATTTTTAACACCGGTATTTAAAAAAATAAATTTAAAAAAATAAAAACTAAAAAAGGCTACATAAACAAACTATGCTCAAGACCACTTCTTGGGCATGATAATTCATGATCCCTGACCCGCTAAAATAATAAATAATTTATTTCAAGTTTTTTTATTCATGTTTCCTATGAAAATATCCTTTTTACTTTATAAAATACGTATACTCAAATTCGAGTGATGCATTAAAATACTAGGATATATATTATTTTTAAATACATTAATTAATGTTTTATAATATTTTATAGTTTTTATGCTATATCAAAAATATAAAAAAAATTATTTTAATATATTTTTAATTTAAAAATATGATATCATTTACCAGTCCACTCAGTACAAGCATGGTCATTTCTTGCCCGGAACATGTATATGTCAGCTGTGTTTATCGAGATTGTCGTTATTTTATTCCGAATCTTCTTCAACTTTGGTCTTTGGTCAATGATAGAAAACATAAAATAAATAGATTTTAATACAATTTTGAAAATTTTATTTATTTATTATTATTGTATCCGTTTATTTTGTCTTGAATTTTTAGTGCTCTTAAATTAAAACATATAAAAGAACCTCATATTTTAATAAATAAAAAATTGAAGCCAAACACTTGGTTAAAATTATTTCTTTTTTATAAATATATTAAAATATTTTTTTTAAAAAATATTATATTTAATATTAACACATGAAAATACTCTAAAATACCAAAACATATATTTTAAGTAAAAAAAATTAAATTTGCCAAACAAGACCTTGCCTTCTGTTTCTTCTGCTTCTTTCTCTTGCAACTTCACTTCAGAAGAACAGGAAATGGAGGGAAAATTAAAGAAATTTGGTTTTGAAGTCAGCGAAAAGATAGAGAAAGATCCACCTAGTTACAGCATTAAAGGTGTTGTCAGCTTTCTGAATGAAATTACCAATGAAGATGATCGCAGGCTTGCGATTTCTCTTGGCTTGGGCGATCCCCTCTCGTTTCAAGTGCTTTAGGACTACTGCTATAGCTGAAGATGCTGTGATTGAAGCTATCCGTTCGGCTAAATTCAACTTTTATGCCCCTACTGGTGGTATTTTCCCTGCAAGAAAGTAGGTGTTAGCCAATCATGTTTTTCCTTGAGATATATCCGTTCTTCTTCAATTTATTCTATTATTTAAGATGGTTTGATATTTGATTAATCTTAATTTCTTATTATTAGCATTTGATTATAAATTATATCACCAATAAACCAATTAGGTGGATGTTGCCCTGATATGGCTGTAACTGGATTGAAATCGACATAAATAAAGAACATCAACCTAATTCATTACCTAGATTTTATGACATTTTTAACAAAATTTTAAGTTGGTAATCTCTTTTGTGTAAAAAGGGCTATTGCAGAATACCTCTCCAATGATCTTCATTACCAGTTATCGCCAGAAGATATCTATGTGACTGTTGGTTGCAAACATGCCATGGAAGTGACGGTGAAAGTCCTTGCTAGACCAGAAGCCAATATTCTGTTGCCAAGGCCTGGTTTTAGAAACTATGAAAATTTTGCAAACCTTCATCACTTAGAATTCAGACTTTTTGATCTTCTTCCCGAAAGAGGCTGGGAGGTTGATCTAGATGCTGTTGAAGCTATTGCAGATGAGAACACCATTGCTATGGTCATAATCAATCCTGGAAATCCCTGTGGGAGTGTCTACTCATATGAACATTTGAGCAAGGTAAACTGACTTGCAACCGCAGGGTATTGTTTCTTATGGTTGCTGGTTCTAGCTTTCATGTGCCTTGTTGATCCTGTTATGTCATAGATTGCGGAGACTGCAAGAAAGCTTGGGATTCTTGTGGTTGCTGATGAAGTATATGGTCATGTTGTTTTTGGGAGCAAGCCATTTGTGCCCATGGGTGTTTTTGGATCAACTGTGCCGGTTTTTACGCTTGGATCCATATCAAAAAGATGGATGGTTCCCGGTTGGCGACTTGGGTGGCTAGCGACAAGTGATCCTACCGGTTTGCTTCGAAAATGTGGGGTAAGGTCTTCAGGCTCATAACCTTCATTCAATCAATCATGTAATATCTGCTATTATGATTCTAAATGCAACTTATTTTGATGATATATAGCTTGTCGAAATTGTAGCTTGATATTCCATGTTACAGTTTTCATTACTTGTTTTCTTCTCAGATTGCTGATTCCATTAAAAATGTTCTCGATCCCGCCCCTTTGTCGCCAACCTTTATTCAGGTTTGTAATCTAAAACTGCTACATGCATGAAGATAATGGGAAATTGACATCTTAATCTGAGAATCTCTTGCTATGATACAAAACTTCGTAAGGAAGAGCAGTAAAGCTCTAATGAATCACTGTCAAATATCATGGTCAGACAAGCTTCTTTTATTTTTACATCTTAAGCTGAATTCTGCTGGTCTGCTCTATACGTGTTGGTAAATTTTTATGTTGCTTTGGTGTCAGGCCGCTGTTCCTGAAATTCTTCAGAAAACAACAGAAGAGTTCTTTTCAAAAACTATAGACATTCTTAGAGCAGCTTCAGCCTTGTGTTACGATAAACTTAAGGAGATACCGTCCATTACTTGCCCACAAAAGGCAGAAGGATCCATGTTTGTTTTGGTAAAGACAGAAACTAACAGCTTTATATGATCTAATCTTGTTTTTTTTTTGTCAAAAACATGATCACAAATTGTTCTTGCAGGTGAAGCTTAACCTTTCACTTCTTGAAGATATCGAAGATGACATGGAGTTCTGTCTGAAGCTAGCTAAAGAGGAATCTCTTGTCCTTTTACCAGGTGAGCACCAAGTTCGAAATATCCACTTCCTGTCGGGTCCTTCCTGCTGGTAATTTTGATGAACTGCTAGGGGAGGCTACAGGATTTACCATGGAAAGATTCCCTGATGATATATATTTCTTGCAGGGGTAACCGTGGGACTAAAGAATTGGCTCCGCATAACATTTGCAGTTGAACAATCATCTCTTGAAGATGGGCTTGGAAGGTTAAAGTCCTTCTGTGAGAGACATGAGAAAAAACCATAGCTTTATCAGGATCAACTGCTGTTCATCAGCAAATTTAGGTTACTTGTTAATGCTGTTAAGAAATTGAAATAAACATGTATGGAACATCGTCTGTAACCAAGTTATGTGACTTAATGGGAAACTTTTTCAAGTTCTCAGACCATCAATTTCTTTGCTAAACTATTCATTATTTACAAATTCGGATATCTCTCTTCATTCAATACAGCCAGTAATAGAACATCCTCTGAAGCATCTCTTGCATCAGATCATATAACCAGCAATCAGGAAACTAAAATTAAGGCAGAATTCGATTTGAGTATTGTTGTTTTAAATGATCAACAGCTTACTCCCTTCTAGACAAGCCTTGGTATAATAGAGCTCTTAATTATTATGTGAACTAAATTTCTAAAGGTTTTTAATAAAAGACATGATTTTTAATTTCTTAACTAAAACTTACTTTCAGGATTATAATAAAGTTTTTTTTTTTAAATGCTTCTAACAAAAATGTAAGCTTTTCGTCAAATAAAAAATAAGTCCATGAATAAAAAAGATCGGTTTTTTTGTTACAAATATACACTCTTATTTGTTCAAACCATTGTAGTTCTTGCAAATATTCTTCTTAAATGTTATGAATAAAAAATAATAATTTTAATGAAAATAATAAAATCTTCTTCAACAATTTTATTTATTACCTCTTAGGAAAATATATCTCAAAAAGCTTTCCGCAGCAGCGGGGCAACTCGGCTAAGTGACTTCATGGGCAACTATTTTAAGTTCTTCAAAATCAAGACCATCAATTTTTATTTTTAAACTATTGACCATTGATTTACAATTTGAATATCTCTCTCCTATATATATTTTTTTAAATTAAAGTATATTTATCATCCTTCGTTTGTTTTTCATCTGCCTCTGTATTCTATCATCCTTGGCCAAGAGTCACACATGCAAGTATACCTTCTCACTTTCACCAAGAATTTGAGGTAAAATTATGTCCAAGAGAATTTATGATAGAAGAACATGAAGCCAAAATGTCAGCAGAACTATGATTGTCTCCATCTGGACATGAAACGTTACCAAGCACACCCAGTTCCTAACGTATGCTATTTCTAGTGCTTCTTTCTCTTGCGAGCAAAACAAGAATACCCAGAAATGGAGAGTAAATTAAAGAAATTGGGTTTTGAAGGCATCAGTAACCTCAAAATTTTAATTTTAATTTTTAGTGTTTTTAGATATTTTCATGTATATTAATATTAAAATACAATTATATATAAAAAAAACATTTTTAAAATTAACAGCAACCATATTCCCAGCACTTTTGTCTCCTTCTGAACATGAAAGATGACCAAGAAATTGTTTAAAATCGGTTCCTATCCCTTGAAATTTAGCTTCACCAAAAGAAGAAGGTCATGGGCACAAATGTTCTCAAAACAGAAACACCAACCAGCATTGATGATGCTGTGTACTTTTTAAAGGAAAATCTCAATGTAGGTGATCACAGGCCTTCAATTTCTTTTGGTTTTGGCGATCCCTCCTGTTTCGAGTGCTTCAGGACCACTCCTATAGCTGAAGAGGCCATAGTTGAAGCTGTTCGTTCTGCTAAATTCAATTCTTATGCTCCTACTGGTGGTATTCTTCCTGCAAGGAGGTAGGTGATGGCCAGATCATGAATTTCTTTGGGCACACTTTTTTATTGAGATATATCTATTCGTAAGTTTGGTTTTCATTGTAAGATAATTTTCTGTTGGGTTAGTCTTTCTCAATTATCATTCTACATAAACAATGCATATATCTCTAGTTTTTTTTTTTTTTTCTCCTGGTAAAAGGGCTGTTGCAGACTATCTCTCTCGCGACCTTCCTTACCGGTTATCGCCAGATGATGTCTATCTCACCCTTGGCTGCAACCAAGCGGCAGAAATCACAATTGAAGTCCTAGCTCGGCCCGGAGCAAATATTCTGCTTCCAAGACCTGGCTATCCAGATATTGAAGCTTATGCAATCTTTAACAAACTAGAAATTAGGCAGTTTGATCTTCTCCCGGAGAGAGGTTGGGAGGTTGATTTAGATACTATCGAAGCTATGTCAGATGAGAACACCGTTGCTATGGTTATAATCAATCCTGGAAATCCTTCTGGATGTGTTTATACATACAATCATTTGAATAAGGTGAACTAATCATTAGTAATATGGGATCTGAATCCTGAAATAAAGACCATCTTTTTATGCTTAGCTGGTAATTGATCTTTTTATATGGTAGATTGCGGAGACTGCAAGAAAGCTTGGGATTGTTGTGATTGCTGATGAAGTTTATGGGCCATCTTGTTTATGGGAGCAATCCATTTGTGCCTATGAGTTTGTTTGCCACAATTGTACCTGTTATTACTCTTGGATCTGTATCAAAAAGATGGATGATTCCCGGTTGGGGGCTTGGTTGGCTAGTGACTTGTGATCCAAGTGGATTGCTTCGAAAGGACAAGGTAAAGGCTTAATCAAAGTTGATAACATGACTTCTAATCTGACACACCTTACAGAAACTACTGCTTGACAAATGATGTGAAACTATTCTTCACTTGTTTATTCTCAGATTGCTGAGTCCGTTAACAAACTTCTTGTCTACTCCCCTTTCCCACCAACCTTGATTCAGGTTTGCAGATTTTGACCTTTCATGAACATAATGGGACAAATTTATCTGTGGATCTTTACTGCAATACTCATTACTGTCAACTTATTCACATTTTAAATTGAATTATGATGGTGTGAATTTCCCCCTGTTTGCCTGCTCCAATACATATCAGTGACTTTTGATGTTGTCTCGGCATCAGGGTGCTATTCCTCAAATCCTAGAGAAAACAACACAGGATTTCTTCTCAAAAACTATCAACATCCTTAGGAAAAATTTGGACATTTGTTATGATAAACTGAAGGAGATCCCATGCATGATGATCCCACAAAAGCCTGAAGGAGCATTTTTTGCTATGGTAAAGACAGAAACCAAGAGCTTCTTTTGAGCTATTAGTTTGTTAGTTGTTGACCACTATTAGTGCTTGCAGGTTAAGCTTAACTTGTTGCTGCTTGAAGATATTAAAGATGACATGGAGTTCTGTCTCAAGCTAGCTAAAGAGGAATCTCTCATTATTTTACCAGGTGATCGCGAAGCTAGAAATATCTACTTCCTGTCTGTTACTTCTGCTAGTAATTAGTTTTGATAACCAATGCGATTAAGGACTAGATTCTAGAGGGTTAATTGAAGGTTACCACAGAGATACTATAATAGAACAAATTTCCATGCAGGGGTGACTGTGGGGCTGAAGAACTGGCTCCGCTTGACATTTGCAGTTGAGTACTCATCTCTTGAAGATGGTCTGGGAAGGTTAAAGTCCTTCTGCCAGAGACATGCCAAGAAATATACTTTAACAGGATCAACAGCAGTAGATCAGCAAATTCATGTTGAACATTAGACCTTGCTCATGGTGTTAAGAAATCAAAATAAACATATTTACAATATTACTGTAACAAAGGCAAGTGACTTCTTATATGAGCAATTTATTTTAGGTTCTGATGAATCAAAGTAGATGGTTATGGGTGGATTAAGCTGAATGGGGTAGCTTTTTCCACCCACAAATGTGAGCAATGAGCCCTTGTCTTTCCTCTTCAAGGAGGTTGATGGAACATTGAAGGATGTGATGAATGTTAGGATGAAAAGTTCTTGCTGTTTTCACAATGTGTTGTACAGACTTGGTTTCTCCAATTTTTGGTAGATGAGTGTTTGATTAAACTAATAAAAACTATCTTTATCTTATAAAATTGATTTCAAACTTAGGATTGCAAGGTTCTGGATGCATTATTAAGAAGAGTATCAACTGCTGAAGACACAACTATGACTAGTCCAAGAAATTTCAATTCTATATCAGTAGCTCTGTAATCATGGTCTCAACAGGTTTTCGATACCTACAAACACAATCCTCTGCTACAAAAGGTTATAACTAGAAAAATGGTTAATACTCACAGCTGGCCTGAATTTAGCTTAGTGGATGGATTGCTGGGGTATAAGGGCATAATTGCTATTGGAGCTGAAGGTAACTTGAGGAAGAAATTGGTTAGTGTTGCTTATGAATCTCATATAGAAGGCAAACAAGGGACTCTATGAGCCTTGGAATATTAGCTAGGGTAGTAGATATGTTTCGAGTTCGATTATAAAGATCAATGATTCGATAATTGATGCATACATATAGTTGTTAAATTTAGCATCATCAAGGGTTATAGTTATGAGAAATTTATATCTTAAAATATTACTCTAATTGTGATGCGGAACAAGAAAATAATAATACGAATTAAGCAAGAAAAGAAAGAAGCTTAGAGAAAAAAAAGAAGAGAGAAAAGGGGATCGGAGAATTGTAAAGTCTGCAAAATTTATCAATATTCATCAAAAATTATCTTTCAAAATGATAGAAGAACATATATATAGTAAATCTCAAAACATATCGTTATTGGGTTCGGCCCATCAAATAAAAATGTTTAACATAAATAAATTTAAAGAAATAAAATAAAAATGAGATGGGCCAAAATGGACTTAGTCACCAACCAAGGCGTAACAGGCTAGGTCATTCTACGTCGTTTTCGACCATATACTCATATAGTTTGCAGTGCGGGTCTGGTGTCCCCACCAAATTGACTTTTTAGTTAATCGAAGCAACACATTGACCAATTCAAATTAATCCAAGCTAAATTCAATTATATTCATATCTTGTAAAAAACAATAAATTGATATTATTTAAAAAAAAAATCATGAGCGATCTCAACTATTTTCCAAATCAGTCGTGAAAACTATATCCTATATCCTACTATTATCATGTGACATGAAGCCCATGTCACCAGAAACAATTCTGAATTCTGATAAACGCTAACCCATAGTCAAATCTTTCAACGCATAATGCAATCCCACCATGAAAAAGCCACAAACGGCACAAAGTAGTACATAGGCCCATACTTTCTTACCGTTGTACCTCATCTGGCCTCATTGACTCACAATCCCCACCTCAAAATATCGAAAAGTGACAAAACCCGTCTCCTCAACGGCTACTTCCATCTCAACAAAAACCCTTCCTTTCTCCATCAAAAACCTCAACTAAGAAAATCTCTCAAATCCATTTAACAAGCTTTGATTCTTCTCTCTCAAATCCCACTTAAAGTCTGCCATTAAAAAACTAAGAAAATGGATACAACACCACCTTCTCATAGATCAAACCCCAACTCTCAAGCAAAATCAGCCTCTCGTTTATCAAAAATCACGTACTCTATCGACCCAGAGTCACAGCCTCCTCAGCTATCTCTAGACCTTATCCCTTCATCACCGAAGGAAAACCCATCAACCCCATCGAGTCTTTCACTTAAGTGACTTCATGGGCAACTATTTTAAGCTCTTCAAAATCAAGACCATCATTTTTTATTTTTATCAAACTATTGACCATTGATTTACAATTTGAATATCTCTCTCCCATAATTTGTTTTTTAAATTAACGTATATTTATCATCCTTCGTTTGTTTTTCATTTGCCTCTGTATTCTATCATCCTTGGCCAAGAGTCACACATGCAAGTCTGCCTTCTCACTTTCACCAAGAATTTGTGGTAAAATTATGTCTAAGAGAATTTATGATAGAAGAACATGAGGCCCAAATGTCAGCAGAACTATGATTGTCAGCAACTTCACTTGAGCAAAACAAGAATACCCAGAAATGGAGAGCAAATTAAAGAAATTGGGTTTTGAAGGCATCAGTAACCTCAATACACCACCACCAAGTTACAGCTTTAAGAGTGTTGTCAAATTTCTGAAAGCAATTCAAATTCTTAGTTAATGCTGTAGTGCAACTGAGTTTGAAAGAAATTAAAGTGTATTTGAATTCAATCATTCTAAAAAGCAAAATAGGCTAGAGCGCAAAAGATTAAATGATTTAGTATTAAATTTGTTCATTATAATCTAAGGATTCAACAGAGGTAAAATATCAATATTATTATATTAATAAGAATATTGAGAATAATAATTATTTTCTATTACATTGATTTTAATTTTAATTTCTTTCATATTTATTCTTTGTAGGAATTCTAGCAAAACAAGAGATGCTTTAAATCTCATTAGCCTTGATAACATTGACCTATTAAATGAATGAATTTGTGAAGAAGTCAACCTTCTTGATGGAGAGGATATAAGTTGAGAGACTATTGAAACATCTTTGTCTACTTTAAATTTAGAAGATGAAGAAACATGTTTTCATGACGAGAATGAGCTTAGTGGATATGACCAAGTATTGGAATGTCTAGTTAATGACTTTCCTTAATGAGCTTGGTGGATATGACCACAAGATCAAGATCTTTATTTTTATATTAATGATGTAGAGGATGTTTGATTTATATTTCTTTTATTTTAGGTCATTTTACTTTCACAATATTTTGAAATTTTATTTAAGTCAAATTACTTTAAGTTAAAGTTCTATTTAATATTTATTATTTAAAGATGTTTCTAATTTTGAGATTATGTTTGTTTGACTTTGTGTTTGTATTGTATAATTTATCTTGAATTTGAATTATGTTTGTTAAATTAATATTTTTTTTATAAATATAATTAATTATAAATGAACACCACAACCCCAAAATGGAACACCGAAACGCTACAAAACCGAAATATTTTGTTCCAATTAAAAAAACAAAACACCTACCATAACGGAATTGACAATCTTGCTTCAAATCTAATCTTCCAAGATTTTTTTTTGCTATTTCCTATTAAATTGACACGCGTCCATGTCTTCTGTTTGACGCGTCCCTCGAATATCTCTCGACAAATAGCCACGTTGTGACCATCATTTACCGTCACTTATTTTCATGACTGTATTCTCCACCTTGGACGCTTTCAAATATTCCTTTCAAATATTCTCCACCTTGGACTCCAATGTTGTAACATAGACATAAGATTATGTTCGTGTGGATTTAAAATTCAGGTTATACGATACATTAGCCTGTGCTCCGCCGGAACAAGAAATTTTTATTATTATTATTTTAACATATGTAATTTTTTAGAACAGCTTAGTGTGTGGCTTCAAAGCGGTTACAAAAGGTAGATTATATGATGTACCTTATATACCAACATCTATAGTTAAAATGTGTTCTTCATCACATTCTTACTCAGTGAAATCATCATATCAAGTTCATCTTATCAGGAGTTGAAAGAGTAGTTGAATAAAAAAGATGATCTCATTTCTAAAATGAAAAATAAGATAAATTCCATAAATGATTATCTTATGAACAATTATGGAAGCTATGGTAGGACATCAAATATGGGTTAAGGTATGCCAACACATGTGGCCTCGGCGATGCCATCACATACAATAACAACTATGGATCTGGCGTCTTTGCTCGTGTATCAACCTCGACTACGATATAGTGGTCCATTTTTCTCTCATCCACGGTATCCTAGATTGTTTTTACCTTAAGCACTTTAAGATACATATCTTTATATTGCATGTTGATTTAGTTGCACATGTAAGTTTAACTGAATTTTTGGTTGTTTTATGAATTTTAATTTACTAAATTTTTATTTGAATCACATTTAGTTTTAAATATTAATGATATTTCAATATGTTCTATTAGTTTTCAAATATCTATTCATAATTAAATATAAAATTAATAGATTAGTAAAATTAATATTGATTAAAAAAAATTAGATCGTCAATGAAATTTCTGTTGCTGAGTAATAGGCAGCAACATAAATTAGCAATGGAAATTCTGTTGCTCATTATTACTCAACAATGGAAATTAGCAACGGAATTTCCGTTGCTTAGTGTTTTCTTCTGCAACGGATTTCTGTTGCAATTTCGTTGCCAATTTATCTGCAACGAATAGTCCGTTGCAGATAAATTAGCAACCACAGATGTGCATCGGATAGTTTCCGATGCAAATTTTGTTGCTAATATTTGTTAAAAACATATTCCTTTGGAAATTAGCTTCAGGGCTTCTTTTTTGTCATTTTCTAAGGTTATTTTAGTATATTTACTGTGCACAAATTTGGAAAAAATCGAAAACACTCCCTATTATTTCACATTCTTGTCATCATCCAGGAGAAAAATAGTAGTTTTACTGTACAAAGAGTTCGGAAATACCATACATATTCCCTGTTGTTGGGTTTCAATTTTTATTTAATTTAGTTCTGAAATTTTAATTTATATTAATAATCATTTTGAAATTGATATTTCTTCAAATCAAATGGTTTTTAATGCTAATAATATTTATTTTAGTTTTGTCATAATAATATTAATGAGAATAAAATGAATTATTTCAAACTATTAATCCAGATATTAGATTTGAAATATTATATATAGAGAAGTTGCAAAATTTAATTCTTAATAAATACAAACTCAAATGATAAATTATTTGAATGATTCTTATCATTAGTTTTTTTAACATTACTTAACATAAATTCTATCGAGGTTGATAATTTTGCCCAAATATATAACATTATGATGCAACCATATTATTTGATAGTTTCACCCATATTTACCTAGAGTTTTGCATATGTTTTCTGTATAAATTGCCTTGATAATTTTTGTTTTATGTTTTAAAAGTATTTTTTGATGAAAGATGCAAAAAAGAGATAATTGGAACTGATTAACAGATTTAACCTTTAGTCGATGTTTTGTGTAGAAAAGAAGCTCTGGAGATCGAAATGAAGTGATTCCAGTGGCATTCAAAAGCTAACATCCATACCTTTCTGGAAAGATAAGGCAAAAAAATAAAATAAGTAAGAGCATGGAAATCGCAGCCTTCAAAGTCACATTTTGCAATCTACCGATGTTGACCTTTGGCTATTCCAACTTAAATATCTGGAGCTACAGAAGTCCGATTGATGCAAACCTAATTTTGTTGGATTCCAGACTCAAATACCTATCACCTATCAAAAGTGTAGCTCAAAAATATGTCTTATGAATGAGATATGATTTTTACAAAATGATAACTAAATTCTGCCAACTTGAGGAATGACTATTTTGTAAAATCGAAACTAGGATTTCTAAGCATATATAAAGGAGGAGAGACAGCAAGGAGCATTCGGCCAACAACAAAGAAAACACAAATCTCCCTCCTCCAAACCCTAAATCATGTTTCCTTCTATCTTTTTAAATAGTTGTTCAACAAACATGCAAGGCTAAACTCAATTTCTTGGTTGCAAGGACACAGAAATCTTTAGATTTCAAGAACTGTAAGATCTATTTTACCTTTGTTTTCTAGTTTATATGATGAATATGTTTGTTCTCCTATGTTTATTTTTTCTATGATTGTTTATTTAAGACTCTACGTTATTATTGTAGATAATCTATTGCTAAGTTTGATATCAAAACCGGAGTTGTGATATATGAACTTGTGAAGCAACTAAGTTAATAAATGTAGTGGATCTACGTTATTAATCTTAGGAAGAACATTCAATCGAATTAAATATATATTGCAGACAATTATATTTCTTGATTAATCAATTTATCTAGTTTTTAAGACTGTCATTGAATCAAATTACTAGTGTGGACATTGTGGCTGTTTTATGGTTAGGTTAAGTTATACGGCGGATTCGTTAATGAACCAATGTTAAGAAGAGATAAATATTCAGAATATAAATTGATGTGTTTGTTTCCATGATCAGTTCTGATTTCTGTAGGTGGATGTTAACTTGCAACCAAGGTTTGTTTTATTGATACATTTTTGGTTTTGTTTAATTTTACCCTCGTTTTCTTTTGCCTTTGCGTTAGCCTAGACAACCCCCCCAAATTGCATAGCATATAACATGAAAATCTGAAGTAAAACATTCTCGTGAGATCGATCTCTTGCTTGCTCTACATTATCTTGTGTGATTTGTTTTAAGCTAGAATAAATATTTTGTGCGACCACGACATCGCAACACATTATGTAAAAAATCTCTCAGTGTTAATATTTTTTCTTACACATTATACAAACAAGTAGCAGCAGATACACCAAAAATATTATATTTTACGGTCCAACAAAATCTCATATTTACAGAGAGACACACAGGAGAAGCATGCATCCACCAAATGCTTGCCCACACCTCTACTTCACCAGACAACATTAATCTCGACAATGAACAACAAGAAGTCAAAGCGCAAGAGCATCATCAACAACAACAACTGCAAGGCTTGTCTAAGCTATCTCTTTCAATACAAAACAGGTATCGAACTGAGCAAGAACAACAACACCATAAAAATGGTCAGCATCAAGAGAAGGACGAGGAAATAGACAAGATAGATGAAGAAGTTCAAGAAGAAAAGGATGATGATGATGATGACGAAGTAAAAGAAGAGGAAGGAGGGGGAGAAGTAAAAGAAGGTATCTTCTTCTTCTTGTTTTTAGTTTTGGAATTTATTATGTAATCACAGAAACAATTTTGAAAAGACATGAAAATTTAAGCTGACAGAAAGAAGACATTTTGGGAGTGGGTATTTTGAGAATCCTAGCTGCAAATTTTGCAATTTCAAAGACGAGCTTTTCTCAGGAGAACCATCCATCACTCCAAAAGTAACTATCAAATCTCATTGCATAGCACTCTTACATCTACTCAAGCAGGTACCTTAAAGAGCCTTTTGTTTCTTGGTTCCATGTAATTCCATTCTTGCTTCATGGTGTGCTGAGAAATGAAAAACTAGATGTCTGAAGCTTGGGGAGCTTGTTCTGATAAAAGATTGTAGCAGCATCAGCAGTGTCAGCCTTCTGGAATCTGTAAAGTGTCAAAATCAGAATTTTTACTGGTAATTGGGCAGAATTTTTCAATATTTAAGTTGTCATAAGATTGTATTGGCTTTGAAAGTTACATAAAAAATTCAATAGAGGCAACAAATAAAAATTACATACAAGCACCTTTGCTAAGATGTCGTTGCACACAAAATGTAACTATCAGAACTGCTTGCAATTTTCTTCTCTTCTACGTTTTGGATAAACATGTCAAAATTTCATCATTAGTTATGTTTGCTAGAAGTGATCTAAATAGCTAGAAACAATATATGTTAGGCATAGGCATATTTTTTCTTAAATAGAGAACTTAATGGGAACCTATGTCCATGTATTTGACATAGGCTTATGACTTGTAAATTTAGCTTTACTGAACTGCGATGAACAGTTCAGTATTCAAAGGTAATCATGGGAACACAAGGAAGAGGTTGATATGCTTATATCTCTTGCTCAGTGTGTACCAATCAAGATTGGTTCTTTGGCCTACTGTCATGAGAATCATCAGGTTTTGTTATGCATGAAATTTTCATATGCAATCTATTATTCCTTGAGTTTTCACCCAAGGATCCACGAATGCTCAGCTCATCCCCAGTGTATGTAATTGAAGTGATGTTTTGGCTAGATTGTAATTTGCATGGGAGATGCACACCATCCGGATCTTTAGACGATGACCATTTGTTAATTGACCAATCTCTTTTATAGAGGGTGGCTAGATTTCCATAACTTTTACAAGGTTTCCAATTAACTTGTACCAAGTTCCACACTTCATTTTCATTTTGTTTGAGATTGAAGAACGAACATGAATCTTTAACACTGGAATGTATGTTAGCACGTTATCTTGCTCATGAGTTGATTAATCTCCAATGCCCCGTATTAATTGCACCTACAAGTTGCCTTGTAATCCATGTTGGCCGAACATTTAGTAAATTATTCATGCCTTGTGGCTTAGCAGGGATCATAAAGAAAACACGGATCTGTAATGGAATGCTTGCGCCGCTTTTTGCAGATTGATAAACAATGCGGATGGGGTATGTACAAACCAATACTCTTTCTTTTTTCCTGTAATCTAACATCTTAATTCATTAATCATGTCTCTGGTCAGGCTAAACTTGTGATAATTCTATATATTGTGTGCCACTAATTTTTTTTTCCGAAATGGAAAAATATATTGCAAGAAAAATGAATGCCTTGCTTGCCGCATACGTTGTGCAAGGCGGCGATCCTTGAGAGCTAATCCAAATAATGATGCTCTAATTGCAGCATTATATGGTAAATTTCATATATTACTATGCTAATCATAAATCCTTCAATTTATTTAAATTCTATTTATATAATTTATGTTACTTATAAATTGAATAAGTCACATGCTTGAAGTGTATTGATTGGATGACATATTGAGATGACCGAATGATATTATGATAGTGTAGTCGATAACTTGGTATAGGCTATATACAAAGGATACCCTGTTGAAATTTTAATAGAATATAAAAAAAAATCATACCAAATCTTCCAATGCATTCATAAATAAGATATTAAAAATTTGGGATCATTACAATAACATTAGTGGATAAATTAAATAATCATGAATATTTAAATATTGTTTGTTTAAAGGTTTCTAGTTCATGTAATATATAAAAATAACTGTGTATGCTTATTCCTACCTGTTTATTTTTTATTATATTAACTGTAGTATTTGTATTACATGTTTCGACGTAAAGCGTCATGTTTCTTTTAGTCGTTCAAAACCCACTTTGCAATCTTGGCCCGGTATTTTGATGTTTTGAACTGTAAATTATGTGGGATCTCTTCGTTCAATATCTTCTCAATGATGTATAGAACGATGATTCTACAGTTCTTCCTGCATGTGTCTTGTAAATATAGTTATCTTTTAAGATTATTTATTAAATAATGATTTTCATATACCAATACTGCTAATTTATTTCCAAAGAGTCTTTTTGCTGAGGACTATCTTCTTTCACAATAAGATGGAATGGGTCATCAGACTTTTGTTTTTCCTCTTTTCCCAGCAACTTTTGTCCTCTTTTATGGACATATTCTTTCTGCTTCAATTTCATTTGATGTAACATGAATTTTTATATATTGGAAAGTAACAATTTTTTAGTTCTACAAATGACAGTTACATACCACTATTTATGCATCCTGCATGAAGTTGGTATCATTAACATTGTCTTGAACCAAGAATTGTAGAATGTCAATGTCCTGGCCTCCACGTCGAAGACAAGCTGGGTCCAATGAAAGGGAGCCTTGCTGGGTTTTTCTCCTGAGGAATATCAGCATTGATGCTTGTAACCCATCCTTCAGATCTTGCTGCAGGTATAGGTCTATTTCCCCCCTCGTTTTTTCATGAATTATTTGTCTGAAAGAATAATAATTTATGCTAGCATGAGTAATACAAAGTTAGTGTCATTAGTTTTGTCTTTTCATACAATTTTAATAACTTATCCAGGTAGTGTTGTCATGTATGATTACTTTTGGAGGTGATACCCTTTTCCCCCCTATCATCTAACAGGAGACAACTAAATACATCGATGATCTGCACAAGTGTATGTGAATTATCCACTAGTAACAAACATGTTTAATTATTTATAATGCACTTACAACATTTGAGATTGATTTTTCATTTAGAAAGTAAAAAAAAAATCTTCTAATAATAAGAATCTACTCGTTTCTTCTCTAATCCATGCAAGATCGTTGTAACAATAACATATCAAAATTAAGAGATTATAAGTTCAAAAACTAGATTGTAATAGTTCAGAAGTTAGATATTAAGACAATAACAGTTCAAAAGTCAGATATTATAGGCAGTAACATGTCACAATTAAGATAACGGATAGTCAATAATAATTCTAAATTAACAGTGTAACAATTCAGATCAGTTCGAAGAGGATATTATAGAATGTAAAAGATAAAAATTTAGTTAAGACAGTAACAGTTCAAAAATCATACATAATAGACAGTAACAGTTTAAAATTGAGTTTAGACAGTACAAGATCGTCGTAACAATAACAGATCAAAATTGAGAGAGTATAAGTTTAAAAGTGACTGTAACAATTTAGAAGTCAGATATTAAGACAATAACAGTTCAAAAGTCAAATATTATAGACAACAACAGGTTAGAATTAAGACAACGGTTAGGCAATAACAGTTCAAAACTAACAGTGTAACAATTCAGATCAAAATAACAATTCAAAGAGGATATTACAGAATGTAAAAGATCAAAATTTAGTTAAGACAATAACAGTTCAAAAGTTAAACTTCATAGACAGTGACATATCAAATTGGAGTAAAGACAGTAGCAGGTCACATTTAAGAATTAACGATTTAAAATTGATACAGTAACAAATTAAAATTAAGAGTATAATTCACAATTAAAAGAGTAACAATTGAGATTTTTATCCTTGTCCGGATGAATCTTGTCAATCAAAATCACTTCAGTTCAAAAGTTTCATTGCATGACGATCTTAATTCAACAATGGTATCTTATTTTGAATGAAGTCTTCATCCTTATTTTCCTTCCTTCTTCTTTGGCCTTTTCTATCTTCTTCCTCTTTATTGGTTGAGTTTCAAGGCCTTCTAGGAACAACTCTTGATTAGCTTTATCTTCCATTTCAAAAGTTATTTTTGTTAGCCGATCTTCCAAGTCCTTAACTCTTAGTTCTAATTGAGCATTCCGACTGTTTAATGCTCCTATTATTCCCAAATATTTCACTTGGTGCTTTTCATTTTCATCTTCTGGAGTTGATATTTCAACTCTCTTATCACTTTGTCATCCTCATTTTGGGCAGAAAAAGCAGCCTCCTCCACACTTGTTTCCTCCAATAGTTCCACAACTCTTTGAGTCTTTTTTTTAGGGCTCGGAGTATACAACTTAAATCTGCAACAACTCGTTGAGCAACCAACAGCTCAACCTCTTTTTCCGTGGGCTCCAAGTATACAACTGAAACCTGCATGAATGTGTAAACGTTACTAATTATACGATAACATATTAAATGATCAGATTGAGATATTAATATACTAATACAGATTGACAATTACAATTAAAAAGTAACAGACCAGAACTCAGAAGTTCAGAACTCGGAAATTCTTACTTACACTTGAGTCTATGATTGGTTTTTTCTTTAATTCTGCTTCTAGAAGCTGTAAATTCCATTTTGCACACCTAGGAATTCTCCCTTCAATTGGTTGAATGATTTTTGTGTGCTCGCAAAACCAATACTGCTCATTTGGATTTTCATTGAAAAATATGATTTACGTTTGAACAAAAGAAATTGAATAGTTGTTGAATTTTTGTTTTTCTTACCGGAATTGTCATCACGCAACCAACTACTTCGGATGCCTCTTTCTCATCCAATGATTTTAAAAAAAAAATCAAAGATATGCTCTGTCCAGTTGTATTCAGCAATCCTCTCCAGGTCTTCAACATATTCCAAGTATGCAAATGGGAGATTGCTTCCGTTGTTGGGCAGGAAGAGGGACACAAGAAGTTTCAGAACCAAAACTCTGCACATGTCCTGGACATTCCTATTGGAGAGTTCTTTACTCTCTATGCTGCTCAGCCTTTTGAAAACATTATCTATTTCTCTCTTTGTCAACCTTTTCACTTTTGGAAAGCATCTTGTTTCAAAATCTGTCTTGTTTCTCAGCCTTATACTTATTCACATCTATTTGGATGTTTCCATCTGTGATTCCAAATATCAATTTGATGTCCTGTGCATATATTTTGATGTTTTCATCGTTAATCCTGAAAACCTCTTCATCTTTGTTGTATGTTTGCAAAATCTGACATACAAACAAGTCACTTTTTCTGCATGTTTGCTTGTCTATAGTCCCTTCCAATATACTATCTATCAGTGTCCAAAATGGTGTCTTCATGAGCTCCATTTTCAGACTTTCTGCCCTCTCAAATTTGAGAATCTGAGAATTTGAGAGGGCGGAAAGAGTGCACAATGGGCTCATCAGCATGCCATTTGAACACTGTGATAGATAGCTATGAAGGGCTCGGCTAACATCGATCAAGCTGTATCTCAGACCTACAAACCTCTGACCATGCAGAAAGGAATTTCGAGATAGCGAACCCATCAAAGGCTGTAGGCACGACGTGCAAATTGACTGTCCTGGAATCACGGATGAAACATCCAGATAGATGTGACGTAAAGTAGCAGAGGCTGAAGCAAGGGTCTGAGCTAGATCTTTCCAAAGTGCTCCAGGTGCGACAGTAGATGTGTTTTCAGAGAGGCTGGCGGCAGTAGGATGAGGCTTTGCTCAGTAAGATCGAGTTCGAGGCGGACACGGTTACGGCTCTTTGATGACCTGCTGCACCGACGGCTGAACAGCCGTTCATGCCAAGTGTGTTGAGGCTGGAAGAACTGTGAGTCCCTGAACTGGACGGCTATCTTTGATTTTTAAAATCGTCGATGGCGACATCGAGCAACTGGTGCGTGATGACTGAACCGACAAGCATTATTCAATTTGCTTTTGTTCAAGCGTAAAATCATATTTTTCAGTAATCCAAATGGCGATGATTGAGGCTAGCGGCACACAAAGCGACCGATTCGAGCTACAGGTGTGCGAGGCCAGGTACTGCGACTCGTGAGCGAGGCCAAAGAAAAAGGCCAATCATGCTTTCCAGTGCACGTACGAGGCAGAGCTACGAGCTGACCGGTGCACTGACCAGCGGTGCTCGATACATGACCCAGTATATTAACTGTCTCAATCTGTCATTAATATGTTATCGTATATTAACGTTTACACGACTAATGGGAGACTGGAATATACGGAAGCCAGCGAAGAAGGTTGGCTGACCAATACCGGCAGTATTCTGGCAAGGCCAGCATACTCACGAGCTAAAGACATTGGAGAGGCTGGGTATTGGAGAGGAGAGCTGCTGCACTTAGGTGAAGGTTGTTTGAGTGATGTAAGAAAGTTGAAATATCAACCTCAGAGAAGACAAATATTTCAAGTGGCCTATTTAGTAGGAGCATTAAACGATCGAACTGGTGGTAAGGATGAAACTGGGAAAGATAAACTGAGAAGATAAAGTAATCAGTTGTTCTAGAAGACATTGAAGTGACGAAAGGAAAGGAAAATGGATGAACTTTCATTCAAAAATAAGGCCTGTGTTGAATTAGATATCATGAGCACTGAAGCTGAAGTATTTTGATTGACAAGATTCATCAGGACAAGGCATAAAAATCTCAGGTGATACTCTTTGATTGTGAATTATACTCTTGATTTACAATTTGATGCTTGCGTCCAATTTTAAATCGATTAATTCTTAAATGTGACAACTGCCAGTCATCACTCCAATTTGATACGTCAGTCATACGAAGTTTAACTTTTGGCTTGTTGTGTCTTAACTAAATTTTGATCTTTTTACCTTACAGTAATATCCTCATACAGTTGTTATTTTGATCGAGCTGTTACCGTTTCAGTGGACTGTGAGCTGACCTGGCAGATTTGTCTTAATTGGCTAACGTTTGTTGTTGTCTACTGATATTTGACTTTTGAAGCATGTTGTATCTTAATATACGACACCTAAATTGATGCAGATCGCACTTTAAACTTATACTCTCTCGATTTTGATGTATTATTCTGGCGATCTTGTCTTTGTCTAAACTCAATTTTAAGCCCCATTGCATGTCACTATGTATGTATTTTGAAGCTGTTAACTACGTCTTAACTAAATTTTTTATCTTTTACGACTTCTATAATATCCTCTTGAGGCCCGGCTGATCGTTACCTTTGTTAATATTAGACTGCTATTGGCTAGCAGATTATCTGACTGTGATCATGTGCCTGCATAATAACGACTTTTGAAATATGTGTCGTCTTAATATCTAACTTACGAACTATTACAATCTAGTTTTTGAACTTATAATCTCTTAATTTTGATATGTTATTGTTACAACGATCTTGCATGGATTAGAGAAGAAACGAGTAGATTCTTATTATTAGAAGATTTTTTTTACTTTCTAAATGAAAAATCAATCTCAAATGTTGTAAGTGCATTATAAATAATTAAACATGTTTGTTACTAGTGGATAATTCACATACACTTGTGCATGATCATCGATGTATTTAGTTGTCTCCCGTTAGATGATAGGGGGAAAAGGGTATCACCTCCAAAAGTAATCATACATGACAACACTACTCGGATAAGTTATTAAAATTGTATGAAAAGACAAAACTAATGACACTAACTTTGTATTACTCATGCTAGCATAAATTATTATTCTTCGCACAAATAATTCATGAAAAACGAGGGGGAAATAGACCTATACCCGCAGCAAGATCCGAAGGATGGGTTACAAGCATCAATGCCGATATTCCTCAGGAGAAAAACCCAGCAAGGCTCCTCTTCATTGGACCCAAACTTGTCTTCGACGTGGAGGCCGGGACATTGACATTCTACAATTCTTGGTTCAAGACAATGTTAATGATACCAACTTCATGCATGATGCATAAATAGTGGTATGTAACCCGTCATTTGTAGAACTAAAAAATTGTTACTTTCCAATATATAAAAATTCATGTTACATCAAATGAAATTGAAGCGTAAAGAATATGTCCATAAAAGAGGACAAAAAGTTGCTGGAAAAGAGGAAAAACAAAAAGTCCCGATGACCCATTCCATCTTATTGTGAAAGAAGATAGTCCTCAAAGAAAAAGACTCTTTGGAAATAAATTAGCAAGTATTGGTATATGAAAATCATTATTTAATAAATAATCTTAAAAAGATAACTATATTTACAAGACACATGCAGAAGAATCAGAGAATCATCGTTCTATACATCATTGAGAAGATATTGAACGAAGAGATCCCACATAATTTACAGTTCAAAACATCAAAATACCGGGCCAAGATTGCAAAGTGGGTTTTGAACGACTAAAAGAAACATGACGCTTTACGTCGAAACATGTAATACAAATACTACAGCATAATATAATAAAAAATAAACAGTAGGAATAAGCATACACAGCTATTTTTATATATTACATGAACTAGAAACCTTTAAACAAACAATATTTAAATATTCATGATTATTTAATTTATCCACTAATGTTATTGTAATGATCCCAAATTTTTAATATCTTATTTATGAATGCATTGGAAGATTTGGTATGATTTTTTTTTATATTCTATTAAAAATTTCAACAGGGGTATCCTTTGTATATAGCCTATACCAAGTTATCGACTACACTATCATAATATCATTCGGTCATCTCAATATGTCATCCAATCAATACACTTCAAGCATGTGACTTATTCAATTTATAAGTAACATAAATTATATAAATAGAATTTAAATAAATTGAAGGATTTATGATTAGCATAGTAATATATGAAATTTACCATATAATGCTGCAATTAGAGCATCATTATTTGGATTAGCTCAAGGATCGCCGCCTTGCACAACGTATGCGGCAAGCAAGGCATTCATTTTTCTTGCAATATATTTTTCCATTTCGGAAAAAAAAATTAGTGGCACACAATATATAGAATTATCACAAGTTTAGCCTGACCAGAGACATGATTAATGAATTAAGATGTTAGATTACAGGAAAAAAGAAAGAGTATTGGTTTGTACATACCCCATCCGCATTGTTTATCAATCTGCAAAAACGGCGCAAGCATTCCATTACAGTCCGTGTTTTCTTTATGATCCCTGCTAAGCCACAAGGCATGAATAATTTACTAAATGTTCGGCCAACATGGATTACAAGGCAACTTGTAGGTGCAATTAATACAGGCATTGGAGATTAATCAACTCATGAGCAAGATAACGTGCTAACATACATTCCAGTGTTAAAGATTCATGTTCGTTCTTCAATCTCAAACAAAATGAAAATGAAGTGTGGAACTTGGTACAAGTTAATTGGAAACCTTGTAAAAGTTATGGAAATCTAGCCACCCTCTATAAAAGAGATTGGTCAATTAACAAATGGTCATCGTCTAAAGATCCAGATGGTGTGCATCTCCCATGCAAATTACAATCTAGCCAAAACATCACTTCAATTACATACACTGGGATGAACTGAGCATTCGTGGATCCTTGGGTGAAAACTCAAGGAATAATAGATTGCATATGAAAATTTCATGCATAACAAAACCTGATGATTCTCATGACAGTAGGCCAAAGAACCAATCTCGATTGGAACACACTGAGCAAGAGATATAAGCATATCTTCCTCTTCCTTGTGTTCCCATGCTTACCTTTGAATACTGAACTGTTCATCGCAGTTCAGTAAAGCTAAATTTACAAGTCAGAAGCCTCATGTCAAATACATGGGCATAGGTTCCCATTAAGTTCTCTATTTAAGAAAAAATATGCCTATACCAAATCAAACCCAGAAATCTCAAAAGCCCAGATAAGAAACACAAACAAAATATGCACTACACTCCAGGAAAAAAAAAACACAAGAAATGTGTAAGAGCGAAAGCATACTCGGGTTTTTCCTCATCTTCAGAACTGGAAGCGGTGGAAGAAGAAGAAGAAGAAGACTGGGTTCCATCAGATTCTGAGTAAAAGAAGAAGAAAAACAGCTTCAATTAATCAATTATTTTACATTACACGTCAAGAAACGTTTACACGCAAAAAAAAAAAACATGAACCAGAAGAAAAAAATACCTTCTTTCACTTCTCCTCCTCCTCCTCTTCCTTCCTCTTCCTTTTCTTCATCATCATCTTCTTCTTCTTCTTGAACTTCTTCTTCATCTATCTTGTCTACTTCCTCCTCCTCCTCCTCCTCCTCCTCCTCCTCTTTTATTTCTTGATGCTGACCATTTTGATGGTGCTGCTGTTCTTGCTCAGTTGGATGCCCGTTTTGTATCGGAGGAGATAGCTCAGACAAGCCTTGTCGTTGCTGTTGTTGATGATGTTCTTGTGCTTGCTCTTGCTCTTCACCTTGTTGTTGTTCATTGTCGGGATTAATGTTGTCTAGTGAAGAAGTAGAGGTGTGGGCAGGCATTGATGGATGCTTCTCCAGTGTGTCTCTCTGTAAATATGAGATTTTGTTGGACCGTAAAATATATATATATTTTTGGTGTCTGCTGCTGCTTGTGTGTATGATGTTGTAAAGAAAGAGAAACGAAGAAGAAGAAGATGGGAGAGTGAGAGATTTGTTGGCTTTTTTTTCTATTTTTTTGCCTTTGTTTTTATACTTTTCCTTTTCTTTTAATTATTTTATAATAGTTTTTTATTATTCTTTCCTAATTCAAAGCACTTATTTTACTAAATAATTATACTTTTCTTAGGCTGTGTTTGGTTACATATAAAAAAAATATAGCCAGGTATACCATGAAAACTTGCCGGACCAGTCGAAAGTTTTGGGCTAGGTTTCGGAGTCGATGAGGCTGATCCGAAGCAATCTTTGAGCCACCTGACCTTTCGAAAAATCAACCATAGCCAGAAATCTTTCTTCCTCGAAGAGAGTGACAGCTAGTTGCCGGAAAAGACAGCATTCCTCCTATGTTCCGATCCTTTCAAGATTTTCAGATACAGTTTTCATCCTTGGACGGACCTCGGAGTCAGCTTCAGTGCAAGCACGATTTGAATTGAAAAGGTAGCAATTCTTGACTACAAAGGCTGCGAATATGAAATATATTTGAAGAGTAAACGTCTCCTTTCGACTTGTATTTTATATGGCAAGTGTTGTTTTCAGTTAAAAGGGTATCTGATTTTCATCCCGGTATTTTTGTCTAAAGAGGTTGTTCGTCACTTATTAGACAGAAACGAGGTGATCTGCTTTCGTGCTGTGTTATACTTTTTTTATATAAAAAATTATTTTTTATGCTATAATTAGTTATTTTAATATTTAATTAATAAAATTATAATAAATAAAATCTATAAAAAAATAGTTTTTTCTGTTTAAAAAAAAAGTGTAATCGAAACGTTGGTGAAATAATTAGTATATTTTTTAATTATATATAACTTAGGTAAATTTATTTATTTATAAGTTGTTTTTTTCCCCTAATAATATTAGATCTAAAATATTATACATAAAAATATAACCTTTTTTTTTACAAAAACAACCTAAAATTCAAGAACTCAATTTTTCTAATAAATAAACTTAAACAAAAGATGACAAAATTAGAATTAAAAACCAAAAAATAATTATTATTATTTTATAAGATTTATTTCTATTATTATTATTATTAAAAAGTATTTCAGAACACTGATATTAAAAAAAAAATCTTCAAAAAATTCTAAGTCATTTATATATATATATATATATATATATATATATATATATATACACGAGTCAGTAATCAACGACTTTCGACAAAATTTTGGAAATGGGAAAGGTTTGTATGTCACGGAAGTTGAAAAGAATACAATATAACCATAAAACCCCTCTCAATTAACAAAGCAACGCTGAAGTAATAGAAAGCTTTAAGAGTTACCTCGCCTCTTTGATTGCTGTCGGTTCCCTCGAAATCCATGACAATTGTAAAAGGGTCAATATCACTACACTTTGCAATCCAAATGCCTTTGGTTGTTTGGCTTCTGAAATATATAATTACATTATCTTCCTCCCTCATGTATACAAAGCAGCAAGAATAGTATTATATGCAAATTGTCAACTAAAAAACTAAAATCAAATCAAACCTTCCATTGTATGCATCCATCTCCTTGAATTTGGTATGGAAGGTCTGATTCATAAGGGTGCTTTTCCCTGCTCAAAATTAATGAAGTAAGAAGCTATCACTACCAGCTTCGTTAAAATCCATGACTATTAAGAAAAGATTAATAAATGAACATGAAGTAACACATGCTTACCGCTGCTTTGTGAGCCAATGATGGCAACAATAGCATAGGACAGACCAGACTGTGCGAACTCGGTGGCTGTCACGAAGTCTTGGAGTCCATCCACGTTGAAGTTGCCATTTTCATCAATCAGCTGCATGCCCTCCTCCATCTTCACTAACGATCTAACTCAGCCACAATAACAACAACTCTTGAAGTGTCTTGCTTCCCGTTTTTGTGTTTTTGGGTTGCGGAGGAATCTTAAAACAAAAGTAAAGTAGCAGAGACAAAGGATCCTATTAGAGCATCTCTAGCGGGTATGCTATCCATTACTTACACTGCAATGGTGATGCTATTTGCAGAGGTAAAAATAGCATCCCCTCCCTGAGGGCAAGTCCAACGGTGAAGGTATATGACCAGCCATATCCAAATTTAGCTTTTTATTTTAGTTTACAACACTCCAACGGGACAGCTATCTATGTAGGTAAAATAGCTGTTCTGTTGGTGCAGTGCTATTTGTAGCTGCCCAAGAGAGAAATGCTATTTTACTGTTGAAATATTGTTCGTCACTAAATCAATCCCTTCTTCCATCTCTCTCGTTCCGACTTATAATCTTGCATCAACAACAAAAACAAAGACAAAAACACAACAAACTTAAGAGAGGCAATAGGAGTTAGAGACGCAACCTTTCTGCAGTTACAACCTTTTTTCGACAAGGATTTCAACACCCATCTTGGGTTTCTGTTTTTCAAGAAACAGACAAGTTTTGCTCTCTCTTTTTCCCTCTTTGTTTTTTATGATTTGTAGTGTTAATTAAGCTCAAGTGAATCAGCATGGTTTTCTGGTTTACTTGCTGGTCTTGCATGGTAGTTGAGAAAATGGAAGGAAATAGAATGAAAAGTTTGAGCCTTTAGGTTCTTTAAGTGCTAATTCTTTAGACAGAGGGGAACAGACGGGTGTTGGGGGTGGGGGGTTTTTATACTAATTATTATTATTTATTATTATATAATTATTATTATTAATTTATATAATTATTATATAATAATAAATAATAATAATAATAGTTAGCATAAAAAAATAGTGGTATTAATTTTTAATTAATTTGATTGAATTATTTGTAATTAAATATATTTTAATTAATTATGTTTGAACTTATTAGTTATTTATTAATATGTTTATTTTGTTTTTTGAAGTTTTTCTAACACTCAAAAACAATAAGTAATATTTTTTTAATTTAAATATAATTTAAACAATATTTAAATTTATTTTTTTAATTTAAACATAATTAAAATAATAATAATTTTATTGTTTGAGGGTTTTTTAAAAGCAATTATTTAATTATATAACTTACTCCTATTAATTGTATAATTAATTGCATAATTAAACTACATACAAAATAATTGCACTATATTTAAAATAATATAAAAAAATAGCTCTCCAAAATGGTTTTTACCACTGGAGCACACATCAACAAAAAAACCATAGTAAACATTGCAAAGACGAAGATATATTTTTCAAAAAATGTATCAACATCATTGGAGAATGATATTAGGAGAAGGAGTG
Source organism: Salix udensis (assembly GCA_029204005.1). Classification (NCBI taxonomy): domain Eukaryota; kingdom Viridiplantae; phylum Streptophyta; class Magnoliopsida; order Malpighiales; family Salicaceae; genus Salix; species Salix udensis. Next base: position 625,266 of record CM055025.1, read on the forward strand.
GATTTCAGGTCACAAACGACATGGGAAAATACTTGGGGGTGCCTCTACTACATCAAAGAGTTACTAAGCAGACATATAGTTACTTAGTAGAGAATATGCAACGGAGATTGGCAGGTTGGAAAGCAAACAATTTGTCATTAGTAGGAAAAATTACTTTATGCAAAGTGGTTTTGGCCACTATCCCTTTGTATCCTATGCAAGCTGCAGTCATCCCAAAACATACGTGTAAGGAGATTGAGAAAATTTGCAGAAGGTTCATCTAGGGGCAACAGGAAGGTAGAGACAAAATTCATCTGCTGAATTGGAAGACGATGTGTAAACCTAAAGAGGAAGGTGGAATGGGGTTAAAGAAAATGGACATATTATGATGGAGCGTATCATAGTGTTTCTTTGGACTGTAGCTCATAATGCTATTATGACCAATGAAATGAGGTGGAGAAGAAGGATAACAGATAATAAATATTGTTGTTAGTGTGTAACTGGTGTGGAATCCTTGATTCATGCTGTTCAGGATTGTCCTAAAGCTAGGAAAATTTCGGAGATATTCGTCGGGATTGAGGAAAGGGAGCTATTTTTTAGCCAAAGTCGGTATGCATGGTTGGTGTCAAACTTAACACCCAGGAATGGAAACACTAACTATAGGGATTGGCATCAAGTTTTTGGTATAGTTTTATGGCATATTTGGAAGGAGAGGTGTAATAGAACGTTTGGCGGAGACCAGGGCAATTGGTATGGGACTGTTCTTGCGATAAAGAGGATGATTGAGGATAGTAGGAGGATTCAGAGAAGTGGGTATACTGATCGAAATGGAAATATGAATGTCAAAAATATAGGATGGAAGTATCCCAAGGAAGAGTGGATCAAGCTTAACGTGGATGGATGCGGTAAAGGTAATCTAGGGACAGCCGGGGTGGGAGGAGTGATTCGAGATCATATGGGGTCGTGGATCGGGGGGTTTGCAAGGAATATTGGTTTTTGTACGTCTGTGACTGCAGAGTTATGGGCTATCCATGTGGGGCTTCTCATGACATGGGATAAAGGGTTTAGGAAAGTGATTTTAGAATTTGATTCTAAGGTCGTAGTTGGGATTATTAAAAGGGATACGGTGAGAGTAGATAGAAACTACAATTTGATTATGCAAATTAGAGGGTTGCTGGGCAGGGAGTGGGAGGTTAAAATTGTCCATGTTTACAGAGAGGCTAATTATGTGGCCGATTGGTTGGCAAATTTGGGGCTAACTAATGAGTTATTAGATAGGAGGGCGGATATTATAACCGACCCACCGTCAGGATTTTATTCCTTGTTGTATTATGACCTTATCGGGTCCACTATTCCTCGTTTAATTTAGAAGGGCGCATGCCCCGATCTTTACCAAAAAAACAAAAAAACCATAAATACACTATTTAAAGTGTCATTTTAGAGATTTGCCTCTCCAAAATGGCACTCCCCGCTGGAGATGCTCTTAAAGGAAGTCTTCAAGAGTCTACTTACACTCGAAGTTGTTTGCTTTTGTGCTGTTGAGGTTTGACCCCACCTTGAATAATAATAACGAGCCATAAACCCGCGCTCCGCCGCATGGATTAATTTTTTTTTTGTCTAGTTTTAATACATATAAGTTTTTTATTTTATATTTTGGTTTTTATTTTTTTATTTTTTAGTTTAGTTTCTAAAAAAGTAAAATTACTGAGACACCCCACTAACAATTCTTGGTTTTTGTCTTCTTTGAAGGTATTATGATTATTTTTCTATGCACAGAAATGAAAAAAAAAATTAAAATACATTTGATACCATGACATTATTTTAAACACATTTTACATAATAAAATAAATATATAAAAAACTAATATACATTTTAAAAAGTTTTACAACGCCGCATGTGTCATCTGAAATTGATTTCATGCCCACAACACCCGATATAAAATATAATTAAAAATTAGTAAATTACCAATACACCCCTATAACCAACTCTTGGATTTTGTCTTATAGGGGTATATACGTACTTATACAACTTGTGGTGTGCGTCAGCTGACCCGGACACCCCGATTATAAAAAAAAAGGTCCGAGGATTAGTCATGATACGCTTAAGTTCACCCAGAGACCCCGGTTATAAAAAAATATATATAAGTGAAAAAAAAAGAGTTTAAGTTGGCCTAGAGACACCGGTTATAAAAAAAAATATATAAGTGGAAAAAAAAAAGTATAAGCATGAAAGCACTGTAACAATCCATATTGTTTTTTTCTTAAATCATTTCGGGAATTAGTCGTGGTGCTCTTAAGCTGGATCAGAGACCCCGGTCACAAAAAAAATAATAAGTGAACATAAAAAAGTATAAGAAAAAAAATAATAAATTGGTCCGGGGATTAGTCGTGGTGCGTCCACGCTGCCCTGGACACCTTGATTATCAAAAAACAAATTTGGTCTGGGGAGTGGCGGTGGTGCACTTAAGCTTGCCTGGAGATCCTGGTTATAGAAAAAACATATATAAGTGGAAAAAAAAAGTATAAGTGTGAAAGAACTGTAGCAATCTATATTATTTTTTAAAAAATTCGCTTCAGGAATTAGTTGTGGCGTGCTTAAGCTGATCCGAATACCTCGGTTATAAAAAAAAAATATAAGTGAACAAAACAAAAGTATAAGAAAAAAAAAAGAAAAAAATATATCAGGGATTATCGTAGTATGCATAAGTTGGCATAGACACCCTAGTCATAAAAAAAAAATTAGATCTGGGGATTAATCGTGGTGCTTTTAAACTAGCTTGGACACCCTAATTATATATATATAAAAAATATAATTGAAAAAAGAAAAAAAATATAAAAAAGTATAACAAGCAAAAAAAAATGTTTTGGGGAAAAAAACGAAAAAAAATAAAATAAGAAAAAAAATGAAAATGAAACATATTAAGGAAAAAAAACATTGTAGCGGGAAAAGCATTGTTGCAATCAACAATGCTATGTGTGGGAAGCTACACTGCTTTCCACACACTATTTACAATCTATATTGTTTTTTTTTTAAATCAATCCAGGAATTAGTCGTGGTGTGCTTAAGCTGACCTGGAGACCCCAGTTATAAAAAAAAATTTGGTCTAGGCATAAGGAAAAAAAATGTACAAGTGAACAAAAAAAAGTATACGGAACAAAAATTAAAAAAATAATAAATTGGTACAGGGATTAGTTGTGATGCGCGCAAGCTGGCTTTAACACCCTGATTATCAAAAACAATTTGGTCCGAGCATTAGTCGTTGTGCGTTTAAGGTGGCCCATAGATCATGGTTATAAAAAGAATATATAAGTAAAAAATAATAATAAAAAAGCTTAAGCTGACTCAGAGGCCATTGTTATAAAAAAATATATAAGTTAAAGAAAAAAAATAAGCATGAAAGCACTATAGCAATCCATATTGTTTTAAAAACAAATTCGTTCTGGGAATTAGTCGTGGTATACTTCAGCTGACCCGTAGACCCCGGTTGTAAAAAAAAATGTATAAGTGAACAAAACAAAAGTATAAGAAAAAAAAAAGGAAAAAAATATATCAGCGAGAAAGCACTTTAGCAATAGGTCCGAGAATTAGTCGTGGTACGCATAAGCTGGTCTGGACACCCTGTTTATAAAAAAAAATTAGATTCGGGGATTAATTATGGTGCGCTTAAGCTAGTCCGGATACCCCGATCATAAAAACCAATATATATATATATATATATATATAGTGGAAAAGGAAAAAAAAATAAAAAAAGTATAACCAGCAAAAAAAATATTTCATGGAAAAAAATGGAAAAAAAATATAATAATAATAAAAAAAAAAAACAGAAAAAAAAAAAAAAATAAATAAAGCTATAAAAAAAATAGATCTGATGATTAATTGTGGTGTACTTAAGTTAGCTCAAACACCCCTATTATAAAAAACAAATGAAATTATATCTAAGTAAAAAAATATGTCATGAAAAAAAAATTAGAAAAAAAAACAACAAAAAGAAAAACAAAAAAAAGAAAAAGAAAATTAAAAATGAAACGTAGAAAAAAAAAACAAAAAGCACAACAACAAAAAAAAACACTAACTAACACGGTGTTTTGTGTGGGGAGCTCCAATTAATTCCCCACACGGTTTAGTTTCTTTGTAATAAACTGCTCTAGACACCCTGGTTATTTAAAAAAATTGAATCTGGGATTAATTATGGTGCGCTTAAGATAGTCCGGACACCCCAATCATAAAAAACAAAAATATATATAAGTAGAAAAGGAAAAAATAATAAAAAAAAGTATAACCAACAAAAGAAAAATATTACATGGAAAAAAATGGAAAAAATATAATCAGAAAAAAAAACAAAAACAGAAAAAAATGAAAAAAAAAACAATAAAAAAAATTAGATCCGAAGATTAATTGTGGTGTACTTGAGTTAGCTCAAACATCCCGATTATGAAAAACAAATGAATTTTCATATAAGTAAAAAAAATAATTCACGAAATTTTTTTTTAAAAAAAAAAACGAAAAAAACAAAAACAAAAAAGAAAGAAACAAAAAAAGAAAGAAAAAAAATGAAAAATGAGAAAAAAAAAAATATATATATATATATATATATATATATACAAGTGGTGCGCTTATGTGGAAAAAGAAAAAATAAATAAAAAATAAAACAAAAACTGAAAAAAATGAAAAAAAAACTATAAAAAAAAATAGATTCCAAAATTAATTATCGTATACTTAAGTTAACCCAAACACGACGATTATAAAAAACAAATGATATTATATATAAGCAAAAAAAATATTTCATGAAAAAAAATAATTAAAAAAAAACGAAAAAAAACAACAAAAAGAAAAAAAGAGAAAAAAAATGAAGCACTGTGGAAATCGAGTGCTGTAGTTAATTCTCCACACAGCTAATATCAAATAAATATTAAAATATATAATTATTATCACAAAATTAGAAAAAAAAAACTAAAAATAAACATTATTATTATTATTTTGAATGCCTTACTTGAGCTTTTTTTATGTAGAAAAATGATTGATTTATATGTATTGTAATTAATTATTTTAATATTTAATTACTAAAATTATAATTAATATAATCTTTTAGAAATAAGTTTTTTATTTTGCCTAAAAGTTGAATATTGCTACTGTTTAAACTATTTTTATAATTATTTCATCAGTAGATTGTCCAATTAAAACCAAAAAGATTCTATTAAAATTAGTCATGTGCTCCATGTAACATACTAATTGATAACTGTGTATATGTTTATTTGTTTTATGAATTCTTTAATTAGCAAATAATAAAATGACACTCATTGCATTTTTGCATATATATATATATAATGTAAAAAACAATCTATGACAAATAGACCAATATATAATAGTCGAGGTCAGGGTTGATAAACGGTCGAAGACACGAGATGCATAAGTGTTATTGTATGTGATGACATCACCTAGACCTCATGCCACAAGTGTTAACATAGCTTAATCCATATTTGATATCCTACCATAGCTTCCATAATTGTTCATAAGATTATCTTTAATGAAATCCATTAAAGAAATGAGATATCTTTTTTATTCAACTACTCTTTCAACTCCCCACTGCATATGACGACTCCACTAAGTAAGAATGTGATGAAGAACTCATATTAACTGTATATTTTGTAACCATTCTAAAACCACACACTAAGCTGCTCCATCAAATGAAAGAGGATATTCCGGATCAACGCCTTTTATAATTTTCCTACAAACAAACAAATAAATACATGTAAAAATAAATTAATTTGAAGATTAACCAATATTTAAATTATATTTTAAAAAATAAAAGCATATACAACCATTATTTTAGACTTGTTTTCTACGAATGTGTCGGTCTCGTTTGCAATAAGATGTGAAATTGAAAATACAACATCCCATATACATCATCCACATTAAAAAAAAATTAGATAATATTAAACAATTAAAACTAGTATTGAACAAAAACAATTCTTACCATGAAAGCTCAATATGATACAAATGAGACTGTGCCACCGGAAAGAATGCTTATTTTCCCACCTGTTTTAGTTAAATGATTTCACTTTGAAGATTCTAATCTCCTTTGAAATTCAAGAGTGGACCAAACATCTGTGATAATGTTATTCCATGCATCATTATTTATCCAGATAGGACCTTTATCAAGGCAATCAATAATGTGTTAATTGCTGATTCAAGGCAATCCTACCTATATTTTCTCAAAATTACAAATAATTTGCCAATCTTCCTCAGGGAATGTGTATTTTTTCTATCAAATACATATGATAAGTAAAAAAATATACTCTACAAAAAAGTATACCATATTATGAGAAATTGATCTTTGCATCTCAATGAACTAATTTATATAGCTCAATGATTAAAAAATTTCATTAATCACTATCATTGAATGTAGAATTTATTTATTATTATCAAGCATATTCTCATAATTGTTTTTGAAAAATAATTGTATGCAACTTATATATAAGGTCCCCGAGGTGGGTGGCACAGTGGTGAGCCCACAGTTTGAACCTCAGCGAGCCCTCTCGCAAGAGCCTGTGACAGCCGGAGGTTTACGCATCCCATGGACTCACAAAATACGCTTTCCAGGTCATGTGATTCCCCGTTTCCCAAAAGAGATATTAAAATAAAATACTTATATTTAAGGTATAAACTATGTTAATAATAGAGAAGAGATCAAACCATTGTTTGATGGGACACGATCTTGATCCTCTAAAGCTCTCACTTTACTACCATCTCCTCTAGCTTCATCTTTAATGTCATCCTCATCATTATTACTCTCTAATAACCATCATATAAATTAAATTGTTCATAAATAAAAGGGTCATCTCGAGAGAAACCTTTTTTAGTTTGAAGCAAATTTTGAAAGTCAAAACCATCATGTGCATTAAACCTCCCATAACCATGTTGATAAATATGTGTACTACTCAAAGTGGGTATATAATAATCTTGCAAGTTATGATGTTAAGGTTGGCAAGAAGTAGATACATTGTTATTCAACTTGGATGAAGTGTGATTCGATCTGGATAACCTGGACTTATCACTCCTGGAATCTAATATAGATTCACGAGGAGACATTGTAAAAAAATAAATTGTCATCAATAATAATTAATACAAAAAACTAATGAATATGACTACAAAAGACATGAAATTAATAGCACCACCAAAAATAAATATATTTTATTACATATAAGAAAAACAATCATGTTCATCATCATTATCATCACTCTTAATCACATCATCATCATCATTTTTAAAAATAAACATACTTTATTGCATATAAGAAATATAATCAATATAAATTGAATAAAAAATAACAATATAAACTTAATCAATACAAATAGGTCTTCATGCATTCAATTTTAAAAGTAACAATAATATGAATTTAATGGATACAAATACTAAGCAATTACAGTTTTCCAAGATCCAGCAAAATCAACAAAAAAAACATCTTCCAAAGAATTATCTTTGCCCACATCTCTCATCAAAAAATTATACATTAGCTACTTTTTAGCAAGATGGGATATAAAGTTCTCTATCCCCTGGGTTTATATTTCACATTTCTTTCTCTAGTTGTTGGATTTTTTGCATGCAAGTTTGACAAATTTTTCTATTTTTACCTTACATATAGGTTGAGATTGGTTTCCAGGTTGAAGAGTTGTTGCTCATTAGTGAAAGTAGTGGTATTTCTTCAAGAAATATATCCTCCATGAAGTCAAATGATAAGCAAATCATGTTTCCTATTATGTATCTATTTTCTTTTTTTTTTTTCCTGAAGATTAGACAATTAATTGAGTCAAACTTGCGCCTTAAATCATTAAATCCTTCAGGGATATAACAAGAAAACGACCACAATTAGGTTTTCCAAAAGCACTCGCAACTTCCGTGGATGTGGACACAACAACAAGCATTTGATCTTCACCCAAAAACTCAGGCATTACCCTTCAAATGATGATGTTAAGAGAAACATTATACATAAGAAATTGCTCAAAGCTCATCTCATTAACAACAATAAAAATAGACAGCTACATACCTGCTTAGCATGTTGGTGCCACCTGTTCCAAGAACTTACCGGAAAAAAGAGGCCTTGGACAACGCTCAAGTCGGCCCCGACTAGCATATGTTAACTGTAGTCTTTGGATGGCGCTCAAGTTCTTGTAATATTTCAAAGTCCACTTTCAATCTTGGCCCGGTATTTTTGTGCTATTTTGAACGGTAAATTCAAATAATAGGCCATTTTCACGTGGTTTTGTTCCTTCTTATCCCTGAGCTTAACTGGTCTCACTCTCTCTCTCTCTGAACCCTGACGCAGACGTGTAAGGCATGCAGTCTATGCTTTTCACCATGGTTTTCTTTTATCACAACGCCTGCCATCAACTGTCATATTTTCATGTAGAGAGTGCTGATGATCGCACGGACAATGTCGACGAATCTTTGAAGATATTAGCTGGAACCTCTTTGGTTTCGACTTAGTTAGATTTCAACTACACCAGTTGTGCTACAATGGTGTTGCTGAAGATTATTGTATGAAGATCGTACTGTAATATGTTCATGTAGACACTACTGATAGCAAAGTAGTTCGATTTCAAACCACTCATTCATGATGGGCTGATCTATGCTAGCTAGGTGGAACCTATCTGGTTTCGACTGTTGTGCTCTAATATTTATTAAAATTATTCCATCTTTCTTGTATAGCTGCCCGTGAACCCTACCCTCTCTTTCTCTGATCGACTCCCTTGGTCGCTTAAAAAGAGTTGTCCTATCTGTATCAGTCGTCTATATGACAATCTTTCTTTAAGCTGAAAGCGTGGCATCCTGAAAATCAAAGTTAAATTTTTAAAATTTTAGTTTTTGAATGGTAAAAATTATTTTGAATACAATTTAAAAAACTATTTACACATTATTTATAAAACAATATTTTAATTTAACTAATCACAACTTTGATTACGTAGCTTCTTTCTAGAGGGCTCTTAGAATGTACTAGCCCGGACACCTTGGTTATTAAAAAAAAAATATATGAGAAAAAATATTGTGGTGTGCGTAAGTTGGCTTGGACACTTCAGTTATAAAAAAAAAACCAAAATAAATATATAAGTGGAAAAAAAAACAGGAAAAAAAATGTTTAAAAAAATAGATACAAAGATTAGTCGTGGTGCACGTAAGCTGACCCGAACATCCGGTTATATAAAAAAAAGACAGCTGAGTTATAAAAAAAAAGTGCAAGGGAAGTACTGTAGCGATCCACAATGTTCTGTGAGGAAAGCTACAGTGCATTCCCCCACACCATTTATATTGATTATTTAATTGTGTTTAAAAAGTAAAAATACAAAAAATCCTTTGAATGCTAATTAATTTTTTTATTTAACTGTGTTTAAAAAGTAAAAAATAAAAAAAGCACTAGATATAAATTAAATAAATTTTATTTTAAAGACTACTTAAATTATTTTATTGTGCTTTGAAAATATATAAAAAAAAAAGTTATTCTTGATTAATCCAATAATAATCAATAAACCCTGAAAAAAAGAATATATTACCTCTAATAAGTAAAATTATTAATATATTATTCCAATGTACAATGAATTCTCTCACAAGTCACAATTAACATTTGTTTGTCCTCTGTAGTTATCTTTTTGTTAATCATAACCTTTTGAGAGTTGAATTCTCAAATATCGTGTATTCTCAGAAACTCAGCCAAAAGATAAAGACTCGTCATTGCATTGATGTTCAGTGCTCCTTCTCTAAAACAGAAAGTGAACTTTGTTTATGAAGAAAAGAAAATGACCCAATTACTTTCTCTTAAGAAACAAGGGTTGGGTTTTCAATAAACCCCGACGACCCATCTAGAATGTCCTTATTGATTGTTTCGATTTCCTATGTAATGCAGCGTGTAATATTTTTTTAATTGAAAATATTTAGATTAGAGCATTAAATATTTTGGAAAACATAAATTTAATATTTTTTAAAATAAAAAATAATTTTAAAAGTATTTTTAACAACATGTTTAATGACAAAAACAAACATTCCCTGAATGAATGTTAGAGAATAATATAAATCATATTATGGGGTCTCATTTACAAGTTTAAGCTTTTAGGTGAGATGGTTCTTTAACATGGTATCAGAGCCTTGTTGACCCAGCGGTCACGAGTTCGAATCTCACCACCCCCATTCTATTTGATAAAAATTAAGCACAAGGAGATGTGAGCCTGTGCAAGTTTCAAGCCCAAAAAGCTTTCACTTGAGGGGATGTGTTAGAGAATAATATAAATCATATTATGGGGCCTCATTTACAAGCTTAAACTTTTAGGTGAGATGGTTCCTTAACACTGAATAATATTTTTAAAAAATAAGATTTGAGAAATCCAAACTTTACTTATAAATCAAAGCAACACTTTTTTATTATTATTAATACGAGTGTTTGGATTAGTTTATCTACAGTAAAACTAATTTAACGATAATTAAAGTTATATAGTACTCTAGTGGTTATATATTAATAATCACATGTTTAGTTTTTAGACAAAAAGCACCTCTTCTTATCTTGTCCTCAAGTGGAGTTTTTAGTTTTTACTCAAAAATAATAAAGAATGTTGAATAAAAGTAAAATAACTTGCATTGAGGAGCCGACAGAACCCACTTCACTTCAGTCACTTCGAGTTGACACAGAGTGCCCTACCACCACAACTTACATGTGCTCACCTGTCATGATTGACAAGGATGCACTCTTATGTATTCATTGCTGGGAAGCACTCTTGTTCTACAGATGTATGCTCTTGCATGTCTTGTTTTATGTGACGGGATGATTATTTGGTTGACTACCGATGAACAAAGAAATACTCCAGTTAGGATTATTTTGAAAACAAAAATGAAAATTTAAGAGTTTCTCCGTGTTTTCCATTATCATCTTTTATCTCAATTTTTTAACTTTATTTCATGAAATTAGGCCAAAAAAATCAAATTAAAAAAGAATAAAATTAAAAAAATAAGAAGCTAGAATGCAATGTTCAAATGAGGAGTGAAACACCATTAGAAAGTTTTGTTGTTTAGATAATATCCCACATCGATTTATATCAGATTACTTTTTTAAAGGAAAAGACGAGTTTAAGACTATTCACTCTCTCTTTTCAGCTAAATTCAATTACCAAAGCCTTCATTAATCTCACTGAATGTAAAACTAATAGTCTTAATTTTTTATTGCACTTAATTTACATTCTTTGAACAACATGCCAATAAAACAAGATTGTACTTAATTTGCTACAAAACTTTAATCAATTAATATCTGGAAATTGGTCTGTCTATATATGTCCTGGAGTGAAAAATGAAATTGAAATTTAAGAGACTCCTAATTTCAAATTTTAAATAAGAATAAATTGCGTTTATTAATCAAGTATTAGTTCATTGTTGATACTGAAATATTTCATAAGGGTTATTTTTTAAGACGGGTGTGTTTGATATTGCTTTTGCTTTTGTAGTTGAAGTTTTTAAAAAATAGTTTCATGAAAAGTATTTTAGCTGCGATTTAAAATAATTTTTGAAGTGCTTGGTTAAAATTGTGATTGAGTTTGAGGTTAATGAAAAATAGTTTTAAGTATTTTGTTACCAAACTTTTCATATTGCTTTTAACTTGTGAATTACTTTTATATATATATATATATATTATTTTTTAAAGATTTAATAATTATAATAATAAAATGGAATTAATAATTTAAGTAAATTAAACATTTGTTTTTATTCTCTCATCAAACTACTTGTAATTTCATCACGAACTATAAATCCATACGTGAAGGCCTTTACAATCCCAGAACAACATATATTAAAATATCATCTAAAACAAAATTAAAATTACGAGATAAAAATTATATTATGATCTTCTTCTAATATATTTATTTATATTTTAATTAATTTTTATATTTAATACTTTATATATTTATTCTCCTCCCACACAGGATAGCAACTATTTGTTGCTTTCGTGAATCACATATTTGGCAAAATTTTGGGATGGGCACATCAAATTTTTTCAAATTTCAATTTTAATCAAATATCTAAAATATCTATTTTTGTCTAAATTATCAGTCACACCACACTGTCAATCACCTGCAAAGAACAAAAGCTCGAGTAAAGAAAGCCAGAACTATTTTTTTTTTCATCTAACAGCTTCGAATATCTTCTTACATAGATTTAGAGTTGTTTAAGGTTATGTAAAGATTACTTGAAGATAATTTTTTTTTTACTAAATATTTGTTTCAAGACTATATTGTCACAAATCACAAGCCTTATAAATATTTAGTCTCTATCAGTATACACTTTTAGAATAGAGATTGTTATACCTTATAATACTAGCTCTTTTCTTTTATATTTTAGGTGTTTATGTATTTTACCAAGAAATAAAAAACATATCATTCTATTTATAAAAAACCTAAAAATTTTATAAATGATAAAATATCTTTTTATCTCTTAAATAATATCATATATATTATTTTAGACTAATTTTAAAAATTTATTCAATCAAATATTTATTTTATTTCTAGGGAATTCATAGCTGTAATGTACAAATCCAACATTTGCAAGTTTTCTTACCTTGTGGGCAATACTTACTTTTATCGAGTTGTGCCGACTGTCCTTTTTCTTCGGTGAGGTCACGTCTATGGCCTCTTGTCTTTCCGCGTTGTCGGAAGAATCTTCTTTTGAAAAGCTTGTGGGGTTTCCATATACTTAATAATAAAATCAATAAATTATTGACTGGAAAAAAATTATTTGACCTGAAAATTTATAAAAAAAATATCACACTATGTTGCGGGCTGAGTAAAAAGTTTGTATAACTGTTAAAAGAATAAAAATTATCAAATTATCCTGAGAGAAAAAAACCTAAAAAACATTAACAAAAAAGTAAGTAAGAGAAAAACATTAAATTATTATTATTATTATTATTATGCTAATAATGAAAAAAAATTAAAAGACTAAAAAAATCATAAAAACTTTAACAAAAGATCAAACAAAAAACATAAAATAAAAATTATTAGGTAAAAAAGTCATATGACGTAAAAATAAAAATAAAAAACAAAAAAAACTAAAAGAAATAACAAAATAAAAAAAATATCAATTTCCAAATGATCATAGATATAAAATAAAATTTAAGAACTATTTTTTTTGAAAAAAATATACCAGCCCAACAAATAAGAAAATAACAAAAAATAAAAATCAAAGCTAAGCACACTTATATATATATATGGATAAAAGTAAGGATTATTCTTGAAATAAAAAGAAATAAAAAGATTAAAATAAAAAATTAAAAGTAATAGGGCTGAAATGAACATTAAATATAAAGGGATTAAAATCCAAAATTAAAAGTGTAAGGGCTGAAATGAAAACATCGAAGTTTTAACATCTAAGAATATTATTATTATTACAACTAAAATAATAAAAATTATTAAATTATTACGATGAAAAAAATAAAAAAACATAAAAAAAAAGAAAGCAAGAAAAAAAAAGAATATTATTTTTATTATTGAGTTAATAATGGGGAAAAATTCAATCAAAGAAAAAAAAGTGTCAATAATTTTTTTTTTAAAAAAAAACAATTAACGTCAAAATAAATAAATAAAAACGTCAAAATAAATAAACAAATAAAAAAAACAATCAAAATAAATGAAAATGAAAAAAAAATCATAAGTGAAAAAAAATAAAAAAAATAAAAACAAACAAAAAACGAAAAACAAATTTTTGCGCTAGGCGGGGGTTCCTCTTAAGTCACTGGCGCGTCTGTTTCCCAGTGAGCTACATGCTTTTCTTTGTCTTTTCTTGTGACAAAATATATAAAATATATAAATAGTATGAAAACAGCGAACCAACCGGAAAAAAAAATATTATTGAAATGCACAGTGTTTTCACTCACAAGCTACAGTGTTTTCCTGACCTCTTTTAGTTTATTGTATAAACAAAATATATAAATAGTATGAAAACAGAGAACCAACCGGAAAAAAAAACACCATTGAAATCCATAGTGTTTTCACTCACAAGCTACAGTATTTTCCTAACCTCTTTTAGTTTATTGTATAAACAAAATATATAAATAGTATGAAAACAGAGAACCAACCGGAAAAAAAATATTAAAATCCACAGTGTTTTCACTGACAAGCTACAGTGTTTTCCTGACCTATTTTAGTTTATTGTATAATAATAATAATTTGGATGTACTTATTCTTATGCATTTGAATGTACTGGACCCCTTGAAAAAAGTAAAATTTAAAACAACAAGCAATTCATGACTGCTATAATTACTTAAATAGAAAGAGGGTAACTTCCAAAATAATCCTGTCCCTTTCCGTAAGGTCAGGATTTTAATAGATACAGAAGATTGATTCTGCAATGTGACTCTCTGGGCTTACCCAGATACTGAAGATTGCCCAGCCTTTGCCCTCTGTCACGTGCCCACGTGCCGGGTCTTGTCATTTGCAGGGATGGCCTCGTCAGTCTAGTCAGGTCAGTCTCAGCCATATCTACAATGGTAAATGCCAGCTAAGCCAGTTAGGTTGATCTGGTTCGGTTGGGTCACTATTTGGTTACTCAATCTGGTTACTATAGCTATTGTCTTTAGTTTTTGGTTAGTCTTTTAGTTATACTTAAATTACAGGCCACGTGTCAGGCTTAATAACAAATAAGGATTAGCTTAGTGGTATTTCATTCAAATGGGAAGTGTTGCTTTTAGTTAGTATTTAAGCTTTCAGATATACTAAACAATTTTCCTAAAATTAGTCTCTGAAGATAGTGGATTACTCGAAAATCCATAATTAAAATTTTTAATTATTCATAATTGGCGGTAACACCTCGGATTGAGAGATGAACGGTCTATTTGAGAGAGCGGTTGCGATTGTTTTTCAAAATATTTTTTTTGTCGAAATACATCAAAATAATATTTTTTGTTTTTTACAAATTATTTTTGACATCAACACATTACAATAATCTTAAAATATCAAAATGTATTTATTTAAAATAAATAAAAAATAAATAAAATTTCAGTAAAACGACGGTTTTGCAGCCAAACAGGCTCGAAGGATGAGCGACCCGCCAATAGACATGTCTTCCCCTCTTTACTGCAATTGATGGGATGGATAGAAGGCGAAAGCCGATTTTACCGATCAAAGCCCTGGTTTGAAACCGATGGAACTAAGGGAGAGCATACCATATCTTGCCTTCCGCTATTCGTTAAGAAAGCCAGACTACTTTTAATTTTAATATTAATTAAAATTATACGAGATAAATATGTATTATTAGAATTCAATATTTATTTTAAATATATTAGTTTTTCCTATATATTTTTTTTTATTTTTTTTATAAAAAAAATTATATAAAAATCAACACAGCATTTGAACACTTCCACAACAAATTTTAGTAAACTCTTTGATCACGTGTGTGAGTTATGTTTGGAAGGGTTTTTGCGATTATTTTTAAAAATGTTTTTTATTTTAAAATACATCGAAATGATATTTTTTAATTTTTTAAAAATTATTTTTGATATTAGCACATTAAAATAATTTAAAGAAACAAAAAAAAATTCATTTAAAACAATAAAAAATATTTTTTTTGAAAACAGAGATTGAAACTCCGTCTCAAATGGGCACTTATTATGGTTAAAAATTAAATAAAAATATATATATATATATATTGACGAAATTACTTTATTTCTAGATTAAGATGTTATGATAAAATTGTCATTTAATCTAATATTTGCATACCGATTCTTCAGGCAACACCATTAGAGCATAACCGGTGTAGTTGAAATCTAACCAGTCGATACCAGACGGGTTCCACCTAATAACCTATCTAGTTTTGACCGGTTCGATTTCAACTACACCAGTTGTGTTCTAACGGTGTTGTCTGAAGATATTAGATTAAATGACAATTTTTATCATATCATCTTAATCTCGAAATAAAATATTTTTTACAATATGTATTTCTATCTTATTTTTAACCACACTAACACTAGCCATATTACTCACAAATGTCAAATAGTCACTGAAATCAGGATTGTCAATATTATTTTGGTTAGTGTTTTTTTTTTTTTTCTAGTACAAAACTTTTTAGTTTTGGAATATTTTAACATGTTGTTTAGAGGTTATATTGTTTATATATAATTAATTAATTAATTAATTATATATACTTAAAAATATTATCGTATTTCGGCTGATATTTAACCGAAATCTCTCATATCGACCAGAATTTAAATACAGACAAAAATGATATTATTTTGTCTTATTTTTTTTATTGGTATTAAATATTTCGGTCGAAACGAAATGATATTAATAACCTTGACTAAAATTTGTTGTGGGAAGTGATCTAATATTGTGTGGATTTCTCCATAATTTTTTTTATAAAAAAAGTATACAAGAAATATTAATATATTTAAAATAAATATTAAATTCTAATAATACATATTTATCTCGTACAATTTAAATATATATTAGAAATAGTTGAAATCGAACCAGTCGAAACTAGAAGAGAAAATGAAAAAATAAAATAAATGAAAAAACAATAAAAATTATTGACTGGAAAAAAATTATTTGACCTGAAAATTTATAAAAAAAAATATTACACTATGTTGCGGGCTGAGTAAAAAGTTTGTATAACTGTTAAAAGAATAAAAATTATCAAATTATCCTGAGAGAAAAAAACCTAAAAAACATTAACAAAAGAGTAAGTAAGAGCAAAACATTAAATTATTATTATTATTATTATTATTATTATTATTATTATAAAAAAATTAAAAGACTAAGAAAATCATAAAAACTTTAACAAAAGATCAAACAAAAAAATAAAGTAAAAATTATTAGGTAAAAAAAGTCATATGACGTAAAAATAAAAATAAAAAACAACAAAAAAGATAAAAGAAATAACAAAATAAAAAAAATATCAATTTCCAAATAATCATAGATATAAAATAAAATTTAAGAACTATTTTTTTTGAAAAAAATATACCAGCCCAACAAATAAGAAAATAACAAAAATTAAAAATCAAAGCTAAGCACACTTATATATATATATATATATATATATATATATATATATATATATATATATATATATATATATATATATATATGGACAAAAGTAAGGATTATTCTTGAAATAAAAAGAAATAAAGGGATTAAAATAAAAAATTAAAAGTAATAGGGTTGAAATGAACATTAAATATAAAGGGATTAAAATCCAAAATTAAAAGTATAAGAGCGAAATGAAAACATCGAAGTCTTAACATCTAAAAATATTATTACTATTACAACTAAAACAATAAAAATTATTAAATTATTACGATGAAAAAAATAAAAAACATAAAAAAAAGAAAGCAAGAAAAAAAAACTAATATTATTTTTCTTATTGAGTTAATAATGGGGAAAAATTCAATCAAAGAAAAAAAAATGTCAATAATTTTTTTTTAAAAAAAAAAAACAGGTTGAAAAAATCTAATATCACATAAACATAAAAAAACAATACGGAGCCACACTTAGACAAAACAAGTTGAAAATTTAGGCCAAATTATCTATAATGAAAAAATATACAAGCAACTTGCTCTGCGCTTCGCCGCAGACAGAATCAAATTTTTTAACATGTTATTTTTTTTAATAGTTCTAGATTTTTTTTATGCTATGCATCTGAGCGAATAATTAACCTACAAAACTTTCGATTATTTAGTATTTTTATATATTCATTTTATTATAAATAAGACATTTAAAATAATGATAAAAAATATTTTAAAGCTATTTTTAAAAACAATATGTGAGACTAATTATTTTTTTTTATATCTGTTTAATATTAACGCTTGAAAATATATATGTAAAAAAAAAGAGTTTAAGTTTTTTTAAAATCTTAAATTAATTTAATCTCAATATTCTGATTTCTTCAATGGGAATTTTGATTTGTTACAATTGTGCCCTTGAATTCAAAATGATTATATATGTTGGTTTTCAATATAGTCCTTATTCTTTTGATTTTTGGTTTCCTCTTGATTCCTTTAATTATTTTGGTATGCAAGTTTTAATTTGTTCTAATTGAGTCCTCCAATTGAAATTTATCATATATTATACCTTTCATTTTGGTCCTTATTATTTTATTTATAAAAAATTACACAACAATTTGTTTTTAAAATATCTTTATTTGTTTGGTCCTAAGGTTTTTATTTTTTTTAATTTTGTCCTTTAATTGAAATTAAATAAATATTTTTTTTTTCATTTCAATCCTTATTCTTAAATTTGTTTTATTTGATATTAATTTCTTTGGTTTTTTCGGTCCTTTTTAGACAGTGTTTATTTTTTATTCGTATTTATGCATCTATACTTTTAGTTTTTTGTTCTTAATTTTTTTTTCATTTTATTTTTTATTGGGGTTTTATTTTTATTCGGTTCAATCCTGAAATTTTAATTTATGTTGGTGATGATTTTAAAATTAATATCGATCCATTTTTTCCTTTGTTCTTTTTTTGTGTTTTCTGTTATTTTTATCTTTTCTTCGGATCAGAGGATTTTATGGTTTTTTTTGTTTTTGCAATAATAATAATAATTTTAGTGATTATTTTTATTGTTTTTTTGTAAAAAAAAATATTTTTTTTTTAATCTGTGGGGAAATATTATGATTTTAATTGTTTGGGTAGTAATGTTGATAATAATTTTAACTATTATAGTCATGATAATGATAGTAATGCAGGGATGAATTTTCAATGATGATTTTTTATTTTTGTAGATAAAAAATTATTGTAGGTGTCTGCACAATTTATATTTTATTTGTTATGTTTAATTTAAATTGGATTATAAAATGAACTAATTCTAATACAATAAATTTAATAATTCAGGTATTTTCATAGAAAACTCGCATTTCATAGAAATTCTACATATATTTATTATTTTTTTATATTTATATTATAATAGAAATTTTTTATATTTTTTATGTTAAAAAAAATATAATTTCAACCGCGATCAAGTGCTTGCTGGAAAATGGCTAGTAATAATGATAGTAACAAAAGTATTTTCGTTTGGTTTTGGCGATCCCTCCTGTTTCGAGTGAAAGATGAAAGATGACCAAGAAATTGTTTAGAATCGGTTCCTATCCCTTGAAATTTAGCTTCACCAAAAGAAGAAGGTCATGGGCAGAAATGTGCTCAAAACAGAAACACCAACCAGCATTGATGATGCTGTGTACTTTTTAAAGGAAAATCTCAATGTAGGTGATCACAGGCCTTCAATTTCTTTTGGTTTTGGCGATCCCTCCTGTTTCGAGTGCTTCAGGACCACTCCTATAGCTGAAGATGCCATAGCTGAAGCTGTTCGTTCTGCTAAATTCAATTCTTATGCTCCTACTGGCGGTATTCTTCCTGCAAGGAGGTAGGTGTTGGCTAGATCATGAATTTCTTTGGGAACACTTTTTTGTTGAGATATATCTATTCGTAAGTTTGGTTTTCATTGTAAGATAATTTTCTGTTGGGTTAGTCTTTCTCAATTATCATTCTACATAAACAATGCATATATCTCTAGTTTTTTTTTTTTTTTTTTTTTTCTCCTGGTAAAAGGGCTGTTGCAGACTATCTCTCTCGCGACCTTCCTTACCGGTTATCGCCAGATGATGTCTATCTCACCCTTGGCTGCAATACATAGCAGTGACTTTTGATATTGTCTCGGCATCAGGGTGCTATTCCTTAAATCCTAGAGAAAACAACACAGGATTTCTTCTCAAAAACTATCAACATCCTTAGGAAAAATTTGGAAATTTGTTATGATAAACTGAAGGAGATCCCATGCATAATGATCCCACAAAAGCCTGAAGGAGCATTTTTTTGCTATGGTAAAGACATAAACCAAGAGCTTCTTTTGAGCTATTAGTTTGTTAGTTATTGACCACTATTAGTGCTTGCAGGTTAAGCTTAACTTGTTGCTGCTTGAAGATATTGAAGATGACATGGAGTTCTGTCTCAAGCTAGCTAAAGAGGAATCTCTCATTATTTTACCAGGTGATCGCGAAGCTAGAAATATCTACTTCCTGTCTGTTACTTCTGCTAGTAATCAGTTTTGATAACCTATGCGACTAAGGACTAGACTCTAGAGGGTTGATTGAAGGTTACCACAGAGATGCTATAATAGAACAAATTTCCATGCAGGGGTGACGGTGGGGCTGAAGAACTGGCTCCGCATGACATTTGCAGTTGAGTACTCATCTCTTGAAGATGGTCTGGGAAGGTTAAAGTCCTTCTGCCAGAGACATGCCAAGAAATATACTTTAACAGGGTCAACAGCCGTAGATCAGCAAATTCATGTTGAACATTAGACCTTGCTCATGGTGTTAAGAAATCGAAATGAACATATTTACAATATTACTGTAACAAAGGCAAGTGACTTCTTATATGAGCATTTATTTTAGGTTCCGATGAATCAAAGTAGATGGTTATGGGTGGATTAAGCTGAATGGGTAGCTTTTTCCACCCACAAATGTGAGCAGTGAGCCCTTGTCTTTCCTCTTCAAGGAGGTTGATGGAACATTGAAGGATGTGATGAATGTTAGGATGAAAAGTTCTGCTGTTTTCACAATGTGTTGTACAAACTTGGTTTCTCCAATTTTGGTAGATGAGTGTTTGATTAAACTATCTTTATCTTATAAAATTGATTTCAAACTTAGGATAGCAAGGTTCTGGATGCATTATTAAGAAGAGTATCAACTGCTGAAGACACAACTATTACCAGTCCAAGAAATTTCAAGTCTATAACAGTAGCACTGTCATCATGGTATCAAGAAATTTTCTATACCTACAAACATGATCCTCTGCTACAAAAAGTTATAACTAGAAAAATGGAAAATGGTTAATATTCACAGCTGGCCTGAATTTAGCTTAGTGGATGGATTGCTGGGGGTATTAGGGCATAATTGCTTTTGGAGCTGAAGGTAACTTGAGGAAGAAACTGGTTAGTGTTGCTTATGATTCTCATACAGAAGGCAAACAAGAGACCATAGTGTATAGGGTAGTAAATATGTTTCGAGTTCGAATTTAAAGATCAATGATTCGATAATTGAAGCATACATATAGTTGTTAAATTTAGCATCATCAAGGGTTATAGTTATGAGAAATTTATGTCTTAAAATATTACTCTAATTGTGATGCAGAACAAGAAAATAATATGAATTAAGCAAGAAAAAAAAGAAGTTTAGAGAAAAAAAAAGCAAAAAAAGAGAGAAAAGAGGATTGGAGAATTGTAAAGTCTGCAAAATTTATCAATATTTATCAAAAGTTGTCTTCCAAAATGATAGAAGAATATATGTATAGTAAACCCAAAAACATATCGCTATTGGGTTCGGCCCATCAAATAAAAATGTTTAACATAAATATATTCAAATAAATAAAATAACAATAAGATGGACCCAAATAGACTTAGTCTCCCAACTAAGGCGTGACAAACTAGGTCATCATAAGTCGTTTTCGACCATATACTCATGTAGTTTGCAGTGCGAGTCTGGTGTCCCATCAAATTGACTTTTTAGTTAATCCTAGCAACACATTGATCAATTCAAATTAATCCAAGCTAAATTCAATTATATTCATATCTTGTAAAAAACAATAAATTGATATTATTTAAAAAAAAAATCATGAGCGATCTAGATCTCAACTATTTTCCAAATCAGTCGTGAAAACTATATCCTACTATTATCATGTGACATGAAGCCCATGTCACCAGATAAACAAATTCTGAATTCTGATAAACGCTAACCCATAGTCAAAACTTTCAACGCATAATGCAATCCCACCATGAAAAAGCCACAAACGGCACAAAGTAGTAGATAGGCCCATACTTTCTTACCGTTGCACCTCATCTGGCCTCATTGACCCACGATCCCCACCTCAAAAAATCGAAAAGTGACAAAACCCGTCTCCTCAACGGCTACTTCCATCTCAACAAAAACCCTTCCTTTCTCCATCAAAAACCTCAAGAAATCTCCACATTTAACAAGCTTTGATTCTTCTCTCTCAAATCCCACTTAAAATCTGCCATTAAAAAAACTAAAAAAATGGATACAACACCACCTTCTCATAGATCAAACCCCAACTCTCAAGCAAAATCAGCCTCTCGTTTATCAAGAATCACATACTCTATCGACCCAGATTCACAGCCTCCTCAGCTATCTCTAGACCTTATCCCTTCATCACCGAAGGAAAACCCATCAACCCCATCGAGTCTTTCACGTAAGTCCTCGACCAGTCTTCTCCCTCTCCGAGAACTTCTCCTTCTCTCACCATCTCCTTCAAGAAAATCTAGAACTCGTCTCGCAGACCGGGATGAGATGCCAGAGGAGGGTGGTTTTGAGCAAAATGGGTCTAGAAGGAGATGCAAAAGTAGAGGATCTCTGACGGGGTCTTTAGGTTGTGCTTCACCGAGGAGTAATAGAAGGTTAAGGAGAAGATTGGAGGTGGAGAGTAGGGAAGAGAGGGATTTGATTGGTTTGGTCGATGAGGTTGGGAAAGTGAGAAAAAGAAGACACAGCGGCAGGTCTAAGAAGGATAAAGAGAAGTTATCTTTAGTCCCTTCATTGCCTCCTTCCAATTCCACTCAAAGTATGTATAAATCATACATGTTTCTCTTTTTCATTTTGTGTTGTTTAGTACTTTAAATTTGGGATCTTTTTTTGTAATTGATTTGTTCTTATTTTATGGTGATTTTGTGGGGGTTTTAGAAGTTGATGAAGGTGATGGAAGCAATTTGGATAGGATTGGGATGGTTGTTTATGATTTGACAATGTGGAAAGATGTGGCAAAATCAAGCCTTTGGTTTGGTCTTGGATCTCTGTGTTTCCTATCTTCTTGCTTTGCTAAGGGGATGACCTTTAGGTGTGTATCTCTTGTTTTTACTCCTTGTGTTTCGAATATTCATTTTGTGGTTTCGTTAAGGTATCTAAACCTCTTCTTTTTTATGTTCTTAAAGCATTTTCTCTGCTATTTCGCAACTGGGACTTCTGGTTCTGGGCGCATCTTTCTGCTCTAATTCGATATGCCACAGGTACATGACTCCGTTGTTTGTGCACAAAAATATGTTCATGTTCCAGTTCATAAAAATCATGTGTTTCTGAGATTTGGAATTTTATAATGTAATCACAGAAACAATGTTGAAAAGACACGAAAATTTAAGCTGACAGAAGAGGACGTTTTGAGAGTGGGTACATTGATACTCCCAGCTGCAAATCTTGCAATTTCAAAGACAAGAGAGCTTTTCTCAGGAGAACCATCCATGACCCTAAAAGTAACTATCAAATCTCAATGCATATCACTCTGAAAAATGTTTCCCATCTGCTCATGCTTGTAACTTAAAGAGCCTTTTGTTTCTTGGTTCCAGGTAATTCCATTCTTGCTTCTTGGTGCTGAGTATGGTCATCTTGTAACTTTGAGGAGGCTTTGTGCAATTGGTATGTGAACTAGAATAGTAATATCCTCGAGATCAATGTTTTGATGATAATTCAGTTCTTAATTGGCGGAATGTCCTGGTTGTTTCGTGGTGAATTTGAGCAGGGTTTTTCATCAGCTTCACCATACCAAAACTATATGCTTGTTATTCCAGTCAGATAAACCAGAAAGGTATATAAAACCTCCCATGTAATTGGATTGCTGCTAGTCTGTCTTACCATACATGGTTTATTAAAAGTGAGATTTTTTGGAGTACTGCAGCTGAGCAAATGAAAAACCGGATATTTGAAGCTTGGGGAGCTTGTTCTCATAAAAAGATCGTGGCAGCATCAGCAGTGTCAGCCTTCTGGAATCTGTCAAGTGTCAAAACCCGTATTTTTACTGGTAATTGGGCTGAATTTTTCAGTATTTAAGCTGTCGCAAGATTGTATTGGCTTTGAAAATTACATACAATCATCTTTGCTAGGATGTCATTATTAAGTTAGATTTGGTTTTATTTGGCAGCATTTATATCCTTAGTGATACTACGATGCTGCCGGCAACATCTAATGCCAAAACAGGTAGATGGGGAGACACTTCCAACACAGCAGGTAGAAGGGGAAACAGAAAGAGAGCAACAACAGGCATTGGTGGTGGCAGAAGGAGTAGATGGCTACTTAGAAACAGTAGCTTGCTTGCATCTTTGCCATATCTGCCAACAATGAATTTGCAATTCCAGCATCTCTACTCCAAAAAACTAACAGTTACTGTGAACAAGAAATGATCCACTCCATTTTAGTATGTACAAATAAAAAGATAATGTATTTTTTTCTTCTGCTTTGAGTGCTTTTCTTTTAATATTTTGATCATGTTCCTCGCTACCCCATAAATGAAAATAAAGAATGATTAGTGACCAAAAATAGAAGGGCATTGCAACCAGATATGAGTTATTGTTTGGTTGTGTCGGAATAGAAAAAAGAGAGACATATGGGGGATCATATCCCGTTATTTTTCAAAATTGTTTAGGATATAAATTTGTTTATATGTTTTTCTTATTAATTCAAACAAATATATTTTTATCTTTTTATAATTATGTTTCTTTGTTCTAGAAAACTAACCAAATATAATCAAAAGAGCTCATAATGTCAGTTATAACAGTGTTTGAGAATGTACAAAAAGTTTGATTTTTTAAATATTTTTTTGTTGTTTGAAAAAATAATATTTTTTTTAGTTTTTATAATTTATTTTTAACATCATTACATCAAAATAATATAAAAACACTAAAAATGAATTAAAATAAAAAAAGATAAAATAATTTATATTTTTTTTTCAAAAAACACTTATAAAATTAAAAAAAAATCTCTACGATAATATTATTCTATTCTTAACCATTAAATAGTAACCAAAAAAGTCTAGACACGTCGTTAGCGTCAAACTAGAAAAAGCTACATGTCGTATCACACATGCAGGACATTTGACTTCCACACAACAACAACCAATAAAAACAGCACACGTGCATAAACCCCACGTCAACTTCTCCCAGAAGTCGAAACCCAAATCAAAAACCCTAATTCCCGTTTCTCTCCTTTCTCCTCTCCCTTCAATTTATAAACAACCACCAGTGTTTCTTTCTCTCTGTCAAATCAATAGATCTTCCAATCGAAATGGCAACAGCAGCAGCAGCAGAGAAAAGAAAGCCAGTGTTCATCAAAGTAGAAGAACTAAAGCCAGGAACTAATGGTCACAATCTCACAGTCAAAATTCTTGACTCCAAACCAGTCCCTGTTCCTAAGCCACGTCATGCTCCTATGTCTCTCTCCCAACGCCCTGCTCGTATTAATGAATGTCTTGTTGGTGATGAAACTGGGTGTATTGTTTTCACTGCAAGAAATGAACAAGGTAATATAGATTCTCTCTGTCAGTAGAATGTGTTTTTTCGGGGGTTTTGATCATTTTGTTTGAAATTGTTTCTGGGTTTTGGTTTTTGTTTGAAATGGCATCTGGCGTATGGGTTCTGATTATTGAGACGCAATAAAGGTGGCTGCTCTGTTGTTTTTCGTGTGTCGGGTTTTGATGTTCTTGCTTCAATGGCTGCTGGGTTTCGGGTTTTGAGAATTAATTCTTTGAATTTGGATCTTTTGGTTTTATGAGGTTTGGGTAATTTAATGTTGTGTTGTTAAGGTTATTGCAGTTGCCATGGTTTGTTATGTTTGGCAAAGCTGAGCCTTTGGGGGTTTCAGTTCAAAGCAAACTAGTCTGTTGAGTTATTGTGTGTGTTTTAGAACCCGAAATGGAGGTTTATATTTTAGGGTTTGTGTTTGGGAAGCAAAGTTCTGCAAGGGTGAGAATGGGTTTTGAGATTGTAGAATATTAAAAGAAAAATGGTAGGCCTTGGAGATCAGAACTCATAATTCTCTGTAATTGTTTATCCTTGATTCATAGATATAATCGGATAGGAAAAACTAAAATTATGTGCCGGTAACTAGCATGTGCAAGGATGGGTGAATAGAATTCACTTTGTTCTCATTTGGATGTGGTGGTTATTCATCTTCTGGACGGATGGTTGGTCATCATCATGGGCAAACCATGGGTGGAAGATTACACCTGTTTTCTTTGACACGCTTCATCTCTGGAGTCTGAGTATCATCTGTACTTGTGGCTAGTAACAGCGGGGAAAACATATGCTGCCTCTAACACTGCATGCTGGAAGACATGTTGCCTGTCCTCGATCTATAATACACTGGCTGCAGCTTTCCTTGATTAATGAATGATTTTAGCTTGCATTTTTTGTACTATTGTAAAGTATTGTTTTGATGTTTTTTCAGGTATTCTAACAGTGAATTTGGTCCTGTGCAGTTGAGATGATGAATCCTGGCGCCACTATCATCCTGCGTAACGCAAAGATTGACATGTTCAAGGGGTCTATGAGGCTTGCAGTAGACAAGTGGGGACGTGTTGAAGTTGCTGAACCTGCGAGCTTTGCAGTTAAAGAGACTAACAATCTTTCTCTGGTTGAGTATGAATTGGTTACTGTTCAAGCATGATTACCATCTCTGTTGGAACTTGGAAGTGAATATTTCATATTTAGTAAAAACTTGATTATTGTTTCCTGGTTGTGAACACCACATAAGACTACGAGTCTGCTTTGAATATGGTACAAAGTTTTGATGAAAGTTGCAAGCTTTATTGTTAACTGCAACAATTATCAGATTGGGAATGGAATGCTGGTTGAATGTGATTAGCCAATCCGGCCTTTTTCTTTCATTTTATTTTCCTCCTGTTTTTTTATCTTTTTCATGTTGACATTCTCCCCTGCAAGCTTTTGGTATCGTGCTTGACAGGGTTCAGTCTCTTTGGTGACAATACCATGACCGTAAAATTAAAGATGAAATCTGTGAGATAACAGCAGTCAAAATGCATATGAATCTAAACGACAAGGGGCGAGTGTACCATGTTATCTAGATTTGTTAATATGTAACGAATCAAGTGATTTGCGGCTATGAGGTGCACAATGCATAATCTAGCTGATAATAAATGATTTAATTTCTTTTGACTTGCGCCGGGTAAAAAGGCAACTACCAGCAGGAAAAAGAAGAAAAAAACACGCAAAAAACATTTAGCATTCACAAAGAATGAAATGCCTCCCCAGTTTAACATGCATAGATTTTATGAAATTAAGATGAGGCGTGCCTTAGGGTTTGATATGAGCTAAAAATATCTCAAGCAACACACTATCCTAACAGCCTGAAATGGTAAGACAAGGATGTGCAGGATTGGATAAAAGCATCACAAGATCAACAAGGAGTTGTTGCACTGTCCACTTGCTTTGATTTATAAGACGTAAAGGAACAGCTCATAGTTGTCACACATGTAATATAACAAATGGAAACAGATGAACATCAATGTACACAGAAATCCAAATATTTGAAACATCTTCACTTTTGTTCATGTCCATTGAAGTATATAAAGCAGCTATTATAGGCTACATGACACTAATGAAAAGTGTGCAGTCCCAGAGTTTCTTACACACTAATACTTTTAGTTTGGGGCTTAGAAGAAACATGAAAGGAGAAGGGGGGAATCAGAGTGAACTTTACGTTTGGCAGATTATTCAACACTTCTATTCTAGCAGGCATCATTCTCTTAGATGAAAGAACTTTTGAACAAAACTTCTCCTGAACCCGTTGCACATTCATCATACATCATCATTGCAAGCTGATTAGATGCAACAAATTAGTAGGGTTCATAAAATCACCTAATTAACACCAACAGCACAGAAGCTTCAGAAAGAAAACAAAGTGAAAACTGTAACTGAATGAATCTGCTATGCATTGATCAAATTAATGAGCTGAGAGCTACATCTTATGCACATCGAAAACAAATCAGACAAGCAAGTAGCTTATTAGGGTTATAGAAGGGTGAGAGTCTACTAATCCAGCTAGGTTTTAGAAGCTCAGAAAATCCAACAACTTAAAAAACTCACAAGAAGTGCATTAATAACTACATATATGTCATTGCAACTCAAATTATCAAAAGGATTCTTTATACGCAATAGTTCTAAGAGACGGACAATATATGGTCTGGAAACAACAGTGTTTCACATCCATCTTCTTGCCACTAACCACCAATCCCAGCTCAAATCATTCAATCTGACACTGATAATACAATTTAGCAAGTTTAAATTTCTCTCTAAAAATTGTCAATATAAATAACTCCTAAAGAAAAATAATTCAGAGGGTTTTTTATTTTTTTGAAAAATCATACTACATGAAACAACCAGACCTCCGTAGTAGCTGCCAAACCATCCATTTGTTAATTTGTCCAACAAAAACCAATGCAAAGTTGTCAGAACATCCATGTAATACATCCACCGTGTTTGCCCCTATAGGCTGAATCTAGGTCAAGCTACCATTATGCTCCTGCACCATGTGATTGTTACGTTATTCATGGAAATTCTTAATTTGCACAAATTATCTGTATTTTGGCTCTGAAGCTCATTCAATATATTATGAAGACACTGGATTATCAACAAGAAAAATTGTAACTAACATTTAATGGACTTTTAATAAATAGAGAAAATGGCACTGATGCAACAGAAAATTCTCAGGGTAAAAATTCTTGCAACAGCATCCTTATCTTAAATTGCTGTCATTTTACATCATGCTTCAACATTTTTCTGATAAGATAACTGTTCTGTCGAGTCTAGATTTGATGCCAACCATAGTAGTTTAAAGCTTCAAAATAAAAACAAATCCAAGTAATCCATCTTTTCTTCTCAATCTTCATCTAGTCTTGACTCGTCCTACAACATGAAAAGAGAGGAGTTTGCACCTCTTTATCAAAACAAAGAAAGGCTTTTATCTTCTTCTTAGTTATTTCAATGTGATAATGCACTAATTGAGAGGGCTTAGCAAATGAACATATGCCATTTATCTTAATCACATGGCCTCACATCCACTAATAGCCTAATCCAGCAAACACTCACTTACCAGAAAATTAAAAGGAAGAAAAAGAACAAGGGGGGTTACAAACGTTGTTAGATACCTAATTCAAGAATAAAACTCCCTGGTTAGACAGCCTACACCAAAACTACTCCTCAATGAACACAAGAAAACAGGATGACCACATATTACAGATATATCAAAGTCACCATTACCCCATTTGTTGATTGCCTTGAACCATCACATTTTTTTATTACTTTATACCACAATTCTAATTTCTACATCGGTTTCTCAAAACATCAACACAAAATTACCCCAAAAATAACATAATCATCAATTTGGAAACATAACACTCAATAACTCAATCAACCAAGGAAGCAATCAATCATTAAACAGAAACATTTAAGAAAAGAAAAGAATAAATCTTTTCTATACCTTCAGGAAGCCACCCATAACCGCAGCGAGAAATGGAAAGCATTGAAGTCATCAAAGCAGAAGCAGTCACTGTATGGTAAGGCAGCATTGATTCAACAGCAAAGCTCATTTCCACTGGACTCCTCCTTCATTAACCAGAACAACGGAAAACAAAACACCCTCATTAAAACTTTCTATCAATCAAAACAAAACAGCCCAGTAAAGTTTTAGTCTTTCTAAACTAGAACAAGTCAATACACACACACACACACAAGGGAGGAGTAATGGGACCTGAGAATGGGCTTGCTGGCAGTGGAGTTGAGGCCAAAGGTGGAGGCTTTAGGTTTGGATTTGGATTGTGAAGCAAGGCGGGCCGCCGCATTACGGGCGGCGGATGACCGGAAAATGGATCTGGCGGCTGTAAATGAGGCCATTTTTCTGGTGATTATAAAGATTAGAGAAAGATTGGAAATTTTAGAAGGTTGAGATTTTTGGCAGGGGTTTGTGAATAAGAAAGCTTAAACCCTTTGGGAGTTTCGGAATGTTTGGGTGTAGATGTTAGTGTGTGATATGCACTATGACAAGCTTGCCATTTTCTGTTTTTTATTTTATTTATTTATTCACAAAAGTGATCCTCTCTGTATTGAAATTGAAAGGAGAGTAAAGGAATGGGTCCAGATAAAGTAGGACTTTTCACTCTTATAGTAGTTTTGGATTTGATTGTTGAAAGTTGAAACTCAACTAATTTCATCACTCTTTTTTTAAGCTCATAGGAGATCTTGTTTATACAGATTATCCACGAGGGATGTTATTTATATTTTCCGAGTTAACTTAATCAATTCGAAATAATATTTATTTTTAATATTTAACAAATAAAATAATATTTTAAAAAACTTTTTTTAATTGTTAAAGTAGATTTCATTTGAGTTTTTAATCTAGCTAGTTTTAATTATTTGATTGGTTGAATTTTATCAAGTTAATTTTTATTCATATTCATTTTAAAACTAATATAAATTATCATCAAAATAGATTGCTTAATAACTCTTCTAAGCCAAAACCACAAATAAACCATAGACCCATTTGTAAAACGGGCGGTTCAAATTTGTAAAATTACGAAAACAACACCACCACTTACCAAACACCCACAAAAAAATCCCTAATCGAACAAAAAACCCCTAAATTAAAGTGCTTTCAAGTTCCAGTTTTCACTTCTTCAATTCAACAGAACACAGACAATGGCTTCTCTCTTCAAGGTACACTCACTGTAACACACAGAAAAAAAAAGTTTCAATCTTCGAACTTTTTTTCTGATGAATAACCACGCCTTTTGTTTTGTTCTTTTAATTTCAGGATCTAACAAAGCTGTCAGCTTATAGAGACAGGAGGTTTCCTGGTAATCAAGAAGAGTTTGAACATGCACTTCAAACCTCAACAACTGTCTACATTGGTAACATGTCTTTTTATACTACTGAAGAGCAAGTTTATGAGCTTTTCACTCGAGCTGGAGAGATTAAGAAGATTACCATGGGTTTGGACAAGAATAGTAAAACCCCATGTGGGTTTTGTTTTGTACTGTAAGTATCTGGTTTGTTTCTTGCACAAAGTCTTAATGTTTAATTACTATGTTTATGGACTTGAGAAGCTAATTGTGGGTTTACACTGGAAGATTAAAATTCCATGTGGGTTTTGTTTTGTCTTTTAAGTTTCTGTTTTGTTTCTTGAACAAAATTTCGATCTTTAATTACAATATTTATGGGATAGAGAAGATGATTGCGGGTTTAGACTAATAAATTAAGACAGTGGGCTTTGGCTCTGCTCATTGCAAAGTTTGAATCTTGAAGAACTATGTTTGTTGATGAAATTAGGAAATTAGGGAGATGATTGCTGTTTTAGACAAGAGCACAAAAATCCCCCTGTGCCTTTCATTTTGTTTGAGGGTATCTCTTGAATCCTTCACAAGGAATTTGATTTTTGAATTGCTGTTGTTATTGAGAAAATTAGGAAAATAAGAATGACCCCAAGTGGCTTTTGTTTTATTGTGTTTCCTCTATGAGGAAGTATGAGTTTTGAAGAACCATTTTTGCCTAGGAAATTTTTTTCGTTGTTCTTTTTTTGTGTTTATATGATAAATGGCTTTTGGTTTAGAACTTATGCGAGTAGTTATTTGTAACAAGTATAGATTGCAGCTCATTTTTTGCACATTTGTATTATTAGATATTACTCCAGAGAAGACACCGAGGATGCAGTGAAGTTTATAAGTGGAACCATTCTTGATGATCGTCCAATTCGAGTGGATTTTGATTGGGGCTTTTCAGGAAGGAAGGCAATGGGGTCGTGGTCGAAGTGGTGGACAGGTGAGCAGCTGCATTGGCCAGCATTTTGCTAAAAGCTTATCCTTCAATTGGTGTTGATTTTTTTGGTTTGTTTTGTTTTTTACAGGTGCGAGATGAATATCGGACAGACTATGATCCTGATATCCTTTAGCTTTGTGTTTGTGTGTATGTGCATGCATATGTGGTGAATCATGAATCAAATGGGTGCATATTTAAATGGCCTGTCTTCTAAAAAGGGACAAGTACTGCAACATGCTAATCAACTGGTTTTTTTTCCCTCTCCCTAATTTATCATTATTGAAATAGCAAGGCACCTTTTAGTTTCCTTGACTTGTGGTACGCAGAGGTGGTTATGGAAAATTAGTCCAGCAAGAGTTAGAAGTACAAAGACAGCTTGTAGATTATGGTGCTGGGTCGTTGGGTTCTTTCCCTCCTGTTATGCCGCCACCTCATTGTAAGTTGTTGAGAGTTATTTTATGTAAAAATCTTTTTAATTAAACTGTATCTGTAATTCTGTTTTTTTTTTCCTTTTCCTTTCTAGAATGATTCCTGTGTTTGTTTATATGCTTTTGAGCTTTTTATTGGAGTGGAAGACCAGAGATTTATTAGCAAAACATTGAAATAAGCTCGGTCTGGGGCAGCCTCTAACCCAGCTGAATCTAGATTTTGAAGTACAGTTTGAATTAAAAACTTGCATACATGCCATGATTAAAGAATCAGTCTTCGGAAAATGCAGCAGAAACTGTTTTTACTAGCAATGATGCTACCTTGAATTATGAGATTGATATCTAGTAATATTTTACTGATTGCTTGATGCATGTAATTTGATAACTGATCATGGTCATTTGCTTGAGCATGGAGGGAAAATGCTGTCTGCTAAGCATGCCTTGCTAATTTAGTGATTTTGTTTTGTTTTGTTATTTATACTTCCGTTCATTTTCTCTGTTTTTTTTTAAAAAAAGAAAAAAGAAAAAATTGTCATCTTTTGAAAGCTGTAGTATAGTGGAGAATATGTACAAGCTACACAATATAAATGGGACAAATGAAATAGAGGACAATATCTTCCTTATTTAAAACTTAATATTCAATTCTATATATCATCTTGGATGATGCATGATCATCATGGCAGTTATTGGCTTGTGTCCCGTTGTCCAGAGTTCACAGCTCACATCTAAAGTAAACCCTTCTTTGCCTACCAAAATGTGAATAATTGTTGCAGGAATATCCATCATGATCAAACCCACCACTTTTTCATATTGTTGCTCATCTGATGAATTCTGTTGCTTCTTTTCTCTTATATTTTTATTGAATAGTTCAAACATTTTGTTAACATTAGGCTGTTGTATCTATGCCATTACACCCAAATATTTTTTTTGACCTTACACAATGCATGAAGATTTATCTTTCAACATCCTCTGACATCTTTGTCTCTGCAGATGGCAGACGTGGTGGAGGCCAAAATTATGGTGGTTCCAATCGCCAGGGTAGAGGTATTTTTTTTCCTTTTTATGCACTCATTGATTGCATGAAGTATCCCTTTATTCTAACATTCCTTTTATTCAGTATGAATTTTTATGTTGTTCAAGAGTGAGCCTGGCTTTTATTTGATTCTTCTTGATGTTGTCATAATAAACTTTCTGATTGTCTTTCTGAAGAAGCAGATTACCAGCGCAAGCGGAACAGAGAGGATGACCGACAACCACGCGAGTCTTCAAAGAGAACCTCAGATCCTGAATCCAGGAGGAATTTTGATCCCGACTCACGACCGGTAATCTTTAAATGCATAATAGTCTTGTGTACCTGTGAGCATTCTTTAAAATTGGCAACATGTTACCACAGTATACCAGCCTTGCATGTTAAGGGGTTTATGTTTTCACACTAGACAAGGGAGGTCTGATTTCCAGCCTGTTTTTATCTGATTTTGACTGATGGCATTGATGGGTATAAAGAACACGGAATTCTGCTTTCTTATGCTCTTGAAATTATTACTTTTCTGTTGTATAATCCTTTAATTTGCTTGATGTGGCAGGAGAAGAATCCACGATTTCGTGAAAGCACCAACTCTGATGATGAAGAGGAAGATGACAGACAGCAACGACCTTAATCAGTTCTTATTGATGTATTTTACACTGAAGTTTATGTAATGGTAGAACTTTGCAGTGATGACAATGCTTTCAAAGGATCAAATTTTGTTGGGGTTAATTTTCAAAAAACCGATCATTCTATCCATCTTGCGTGAATTTCTTTATTTCATCTACTTTTTAAGGATGGGATGAAAGGCAAGAACCCATAGCAATAATTGAAGCGAGCCAACATGGTCAACAGAGCTGTCTCTCTATAAGAACAATTGCTCATAACATTTAATAAAACTTGATCATGAAATTTAACACTATAATGCATCAAAAGAACTGTCTATCTATAAGAACAATTGCTCACGCAGAGCTCATATGATGACCCTCAACCTCAACCTCACATGATTTTTTCTCTTTGCAGAATGGGCAAAATTTGGGATCGCCTAGCACATACTTTAAGGTGCTAGCTTCAGAAGATCCAATTGTAGATACAGCAGCCAGTGTACAAAACTCACTCAACTTCTTTAATAATTCTTCTTTTTCGCATTGGTTCAGATACAATGCTGCCCGGGGCACTGTGAGCTTTCCTCCTATGATCTTTTCTCCTTTCAGCTTCAATCATTACACGTCTAAGGGACACCAGCCTTGTATATAGGTTTGGGCAAGTGCCTATGCCTGCAGTCATAACAAATAAAATGAGTAACCAAGACTTGTTAATGCTGTAATAATGATTCCGTGAATACCGAGCCAATAAAGTTTTCCAAGGCTAGTGCCAATCGCAAGAGTTTTCCAGCCAAATCCAATATATTTAAGAGCTAAAATTCTCTCACCTCACAATGCGCTTGACCTCAGGAAGGTGCTTGTAGCGCTTCTTTAGAGCCTCGTTATATTCATGCCTTCTCTGTTCCCTTGGCAGCAGCTACACAATAGAAAAGGGATGGTTGTTATTTACTAATGAGATGCTGTTGTTACGCTAGATTTTTATGAAAGAATGTAGCTAAGATGAAATGAAATAATAGAACTACGTATTAATATCAGTGCTCAAAATAAAATCATAAAAAAAATCAGTAGTTCAGTTAGCATCACAATCTTGGGCAGCTTCAGTAGTTCAGTTAGCATCACACACACAAAGTACGATATAGACATGACAATGCTGAAAATTCAGTAGCGCTGCCGAAATCATATGCATGTATTGAATTTGTGTGGACAAATAAAAAACTTACAACTCCCAATTGTTCAGACGCTTTAGCTTTCCATAACCTCAGATTTGTATCATCACTTCCTGAAATAACATAGCTGGCATCACAGCTGAACTTGACACAGAATACCCTGCATAATCCAGTCAGAAAGCAGACACATATTAGTGAAGATTGAATCTTCATTTAGACAACTCGCAAAAGTGTTGGCTTTAGCACGAAGACCTCATTTTCTGAAGTGAAAAGATACAACAAAACTACAACAAGACACCAACAAAACAAGTTAAGGCCCCAGATTGTTCTTGCACTATATCGATTGTACATTTTCTTGGTTCAATATTCCTTGGGTTAAGCAGGGTACCAACCATGGTTAGTTTAAACCATGTGGCATGATTAAAAGGTGCCATGTGTCCAAAACTGAATTTCGAGGTACCTTTTTTATTTTTGTAAAATTACACTGTAAATAAATTGAGACATTTTTTCTTCTAAAATTACAGATAACAGATAAAAAAAAAGCCTCAAAATTCAGTTTTGGACCCAGTACCTTTTATCACCCCGCTTGTCCTAAACTAACCATAATTTGTACTCAGTTTAACCCAATGACATTGAACCGAGAAAATACAGCCGAGGAATGTAATAAAACAAATTGATAGTACAAGGACACACTAACCCAAATCATTATAGTACAGAGACAATTTAGGGCTTTAACTCCCAACAAAATCCCTATGATCAATCAACAAGGTACAAGACCTCAAACAAACATCAATGAGAATTTAATCCAAGAACCTTTGCATTCTCTTTGTGTGATAGATTTCTCGGCTGTGACCTCCATTATACTGGAAAATTCTAACCTGAATAGGAAGAAGTTTGATTAAACATAAAATCCATCTTTATAACTAAACTAACCAATTGCGGCAGCATTTGCTTAAATTTAACTCACTGTTCTATCATAAGATCCAGTAACAAATTCCCGACCCGTTGGTGAGAAATCAATATCCATCCTGAAAATGAATAGTTGGTGTTATCATCATCTCCTTGGCAATGGTTAAATTGACAGAGCACCTAAGAAATGTAAGGGTTACTAATACCAAGTTCAAACACCAGTTATCTTACACTGCAGAAACATGATCTTTGTGTACACACTTGGCTTCGTCAAGTTTTCTCGCATCATAGCTATAGCAGTTGCAATCCTCATTTGCCTGAAGCATTATGCAATATAACTAGTAAATCTTCACAGAATGTAATATATCAGCTCTACACAGTAGATCAACATATCAATAAGGTTTTTAATCAAATTATTATCATATTGCAATTTGTTAAAAAATCAAAGTGCATTTTCCTACAATCCAGGCAATGATTCCTAAATACTCTGAAATTAAACGTAAGTTTTAAGGAATGCATCAGCTCATGTGCTTACAGCTGTGAAGTTCATGGGCTCCATTGGGTTCCAAGAAATACAATTAGTTTTTGTCTGCAGCAAGAAAAAAGAGTGTTCACATTAGCAAATAAAAGGCACAGCAGCAGCATAGAAATAAGGGCAGGATATGTTTAAAAGCATTCAAGGCACATATAATATCTGAGAAGCCACATTAGCAACAGAACACTTTATAATAAAAAGCATCTACTAAAAGATTAGCAAAATTGACAGCTTAAATAATGTCAATATAACATTGTCTATTACATAGAAACACCCACCCCCTCGTGTCCCCCTCCCCCCCTTTTATCTGGATGAAATTTAGAGTAAAAAGATACCACAATTATATTTTAAAAGGCTCAAAATTATCTAGCAACCCCTACAAAGTAAAAAAAAAAAAACTATCTCCAACAACAACAACGGTGTTGGTGAATAACTTGATAGAACCATGTCTTTGGCTTTTGAACCAATTGTATGCTATTTCACTAACCAGAACTTGGTCACTGCTCCCTGGATTACAACTTGACTGGAATCTATGTTATCATAACTTTTCAGACCTGCCTATGAGATGGTGGATTAAGAAGTAACAAGAATGCACCTCAATGAACATTGATGGATTTATTTCTTTGCATGAGGGGGGGGATCTCACTTGTCATTTTCCAGTTTACTTTACTCAGACAACAAAAAATTTAATGCAGATCATCAAAAAAAGTTAAAAAGGAGATCTAAGATCATCACCCTGCATTTAACTTTAAGCTGATAAATAGCCAGACTTACCCTCATAATAAGTTTCCTTGCTGGAGATGACACGCGTAAGTCGTACAACATTATGCTGCGATCACTGCAAAAGCAAAAATACACTTCAAATAAGGACGTGTTTAGTTTGATGTCTTTGAGCATGCATGC
Organism: Salix udensis; assembly: GCA_029204005.1. Lineage (NCBI taxonomy): Eukaryota > Viridiplantae > Streptophyta > Magnoliopsida > Malpighiales > Salicaceae > Salix > Salix udensis. Next base: position 662,428 of record CM055025.1, read on the forward strand.
AGTTTGTGTCTACATGCATGACTGAAAAACCCATTAGGTAAATAAATGGAGAGCATCCATAAACAATGCACATCTTGTAAGTATAAAATGATCTGCTACCCAGCCCTCAATGTCCTTGAATATGTGATGTCACTAACAAGAGAAGAAAATGAAAAGCCCCCAACAAACAAGCATTGCATGCACAAACACAAGGATATCGTATCAAGACTTTGGCCCTAACCACTCGGAATCTGATCCAAAAATTGAACAATTTATGCAATATCTCCTTAAGCAAGCATAAATCTGTTGGCTCTGATAAGATGTCAGGTTGTATTTGTTGCAGGACATGCTGAAAACATGACCATGAAAAGAAATAATATCCAAGGGAATCCTTAAGATGCAAGTGTTGATTTGTCTTGCATCATTAGAGGAAGCTGACTCTCCATGCTCCAAAATGCTACGTCTAATGCCAAATAGCTGGACATGGATAATACCATTCTTTTTCAAGTGCAAAAGGCTCTAAGAAATCTATTATTTCTGTTTCCCAAACTTAACAAGGTACATAAGAATCTACCTGTGGCAGAACTCATGCAACTGAAACAACAGATCTGGTCAGAAATACTTGAGAAAATCAAGGTTCTCTTCAAATTAGGGAAGTGAAAAGATGAGCTCAGAGGCTGAGCTAGTTATCATCTTAAAATTCTTACTCTAATTACTTTTAACTCTTAAATCTTAATCTAAGTGCGTGTTAAAATTCATGTATTCATAGCAGTTTAGGCATTCAATATCTTAATATACATGACAGAGAATGAAAACAAGCTCTAAGTAAATTATCCACATCATCAAGCTCAAAATAGCAGACCTAAACTTTATATATGCACGCCTACCTTGCTGATGTAGCCAAGAGGTTCGGTTCCCCTGGATTAAATCGGACAGAGATAACTGAGTCTGTTCCCCACTTAAAACTGCTCACGGGCTGAGACCTAATTATTATGGCTGGTGTATTAGAGAGTAAGTTTAAATAGCTTGAACACTTTGTAGAAGTAATGAAATGAGATGAGATCAAACCTATTATGATTCCAAATATCTACTTGGGCACCAGCAGTGGCAAAGAGATCACCACTCCATTGATGGTCAACAGCCCTGGAAACAGCAAGGTGGGGTTCCAAATAAGAGGGATGTTCAAAAACACACCTACACTAGATATACATCAAAACATATTCCCTGAGAGCACTGAGAAGAATTGATATCTTACCAATATGCATTTTCCCCCATATAAACTGCCTGTGGCTGAAAAGACAAGAACTTTTGAATGAGAAGAGAAAACTTAATCAACATACAATTAACAGCTATATCAAGAAAGCATTACCTCGGATGAACAATCAGACATATTTCCTGATTCCATGATAGTAGCTACAGGAACATTCCAAAGCCTGACACTGAAGCAACAAGCTCACATATTAGTGAAACGTGAACTAAATTCTAGGTTGAAATGAAAGATACATCAAGATACCACAAAGCATTCAGCTTCAAAAGCTTATTTCCCATCTTAATGAAATAAATTGTCTTACGTGCAATCAGTTCCGCAAGATACAAGAATTCTCCCATCTGTAGAGGCAGTCAAACCTTTTACAGCACCTTGGTGAACAGGAAATCGACAAACTGTTCTCCTGTTGATTCAGATCCCATAAGTCAAACACCATCACACACACAGAACTATCAACCAATCAAAATACGATCCACTGAAAATACACATAAAAAAATTGCAAGACCTGATCTAGGAATTTTCTTTTTCTTTTTTTTAAATACATTTTCTTGGTCCTGGGATCTTTAAAAATGTATCCTAGCATCATGATCAAACAATTGATAAGCACAACAAATTCACATGTGGCCCTAACCTGATCACATCTATTACATTTCCAAACCCCACAAAAGTGGTCACAAGTAGATAAACATCAAAATGGCAGTAACATACTCATCTTAAAAAGGCTAACCTGCATAGTTACTGCTTTGATAGATCACTTTCTATTCTATAACTGTAACACGTAATGGCCTACAATACATACGGAAACAAGACAGGAAGAAACAAAAATGCTATAACAGTCTCACTAGTACCACCAGTTCTTTTCTCTCCTTGTGCTGACCTCAATATATGCATGTAATATCCAACATAAAAGAAACTTAAACACAGCTTATAATTGATCTAAGAAGTATAAACTTTAAGCTGAAGAATGCAGCATGAGATTACCTGTTAGCTATATCCCAAAGGCGAATATCTGCAAACATCACAAAAACAATGAAAAATCAGAAATATTAAACTAATTTAAAGGCAAAAAAAATGAAATGTTAAAAAAAGATATACTAAGTAACAAATTTAAATGCTAAATTCAATCACATACTCAACTGAGAAATGTTAAACAATCAACATACCTCCATCCATAGAACCAGAAAAAATCCCTTTTAAGTAATTTGGGTTTTTAGCCATACACGAAACTGCATCAATATGCCCATCCATTGCGCCAATAAACGGCCTTGCAAATATCTTTAATAACAATTATAAACCCAATTAACCATTTTAAACCACAAAAACGCCAAATAGACAACACAAATAATTCAACTAAATTAAAAAAAAAATACCTTATCCAATTTGGCAGCATTAAGTGCCCTCTGATACTCCACTGCTTTCTCTTGTGTTCTTAAGTTTGGATCGAAATTGTGAAACACTCTCTAATCCAAATTAGCACAAAAAATAAGCAGAAAAGAAAAGGAAAAACGAAGAAAGGAGCTTCCTTTAATATTCAATAAGTAAAATTCCAGACAGAAAAATGAAGGGTCACTTTTCAAGAGGTCAATTAATACAAAATTAGCGATATTTAAGAGGTTAGTTCTGCCAAATTTAATATGTTGATACAGAAATTGGAGATTTTTAGAGAGAAAAATCTTACTTGAAGATCCTGGCCACGTTCTCGAGTGAATTCATCAGTAGAACGTGAAATTACTTTCACTTTCATTTTAAAAAAGTTTTACAAGCTCAAGATTATTGATAGAAGAAAGGGAGAGACCTGGCTCAGTTTGTCGTTGGAGCGAGATAAAACCCGAGAGAGAGAAGGGGAGGGACTGAGTGGTTTTAGCTTAAACCCTACAGGAGGAAAGGGAGAGTGAAAAAAAATAAAGTATGTGGGCCTTAAATACGAACGGGCTTATTAAAGTAGCCCACTATTAAATATGTGTCAAGCCCATAATTCAATGATTTTGATGATGGGTCAACATGGGCTTGTACCTTTCCACCATCCAGTCAATGAATGAATTTATTGTGATTTATTTCTTTTAATAATAATAACATTGTTGAATGGTTTTTTGAGAAACTAAAATGGTAGATCTCACTTCAGTATGGAGTTTATGCAGTTCATTTCTATATAAAATAAAAAATGAAGTGCTAAATATGTGGTAAAATTTAACCCGATCCAAACCCGACTCAGGGACTCGGTTCTTTCTCTGAACTATCTCAAGTGAAGAACACACTTTCTCTAATACAAGCATTTGGAACTTGCAACAAACCTCATTGAAAAGCACTGCAAAAACACAAGGGAAACTCCAATATATTTTCCCAGACGAGTAAATCGCTACAATATCATCATCATCCATGTATGGTGTAACAAGGTTGGGGAGAAATTGCAGATCTAGCATAATTTTGTATTTGATTGAGTAAGCTCTATAGAAGTCTCTGTGAGCAGCTACTGATCTTCTCTGTAATCTGGGTTCTCCTTCAATATGACAAACCCTTCAAGAATGGGCGTAAGAGGAATATACCTGCAGAAGAAGTAATTGTTAAGAGTACTATCAGCAAATAATACAGAAGTTAATGGTAACTTTGGAGAAAAAATCTCACTTCTCAGTTGCCAGTTCGGCCCGATCACCAGCAGCTAGAAGAACCGGGGTTGAGTGGGTCTGGAAACCAGTAATGGTCTTGGGTCTTCCTGCTTGACCAACAACATCAACTGCCTGTCCCACTCGAACAGGTACAGGTAAAGGCTTCAGATTCTCGTCCACTGTCAACAACATTCTTGGCTGTGGCCACAGAGAAAAACAAATTGGCAGTGAGAAGCCAATGATTCACGACGTAAAAAGGAAACAGATAATATAGGTTGATGTTCCAAATTCTAACAAACCTGCATCGCTAAAGACAAGGAAGTAGAGGACATAGTGATATTTCCTCAAAATGATCTCTTTCATATCAAGACAGGCATGTAGCATTGTTATTAGACCAGCAAGTGCAGTCCTGTAGAGAGAAAATAAAATAATAATTCAAAAAACAAAAGAACACTCGTAGTCAGTCCCATCAAATGATTCCAGGAAAGCCAATTTCCACTGAAGGAGATTTCTTACGGTGATAGTAAGAAGCGATCAGAATGATAAGGATTGAGGGTCAATAAGCCCTTCCCCAAGTGTACCAGGCCTTGGGCAATTCGCACCTACATGGGCCAAGTGAAATCAGTCGACTAATCTTTGATGAAACCCAGCAGCACAATTAGAAAACTAAAGACACATTTAGAATAAGCATTACACAGAAATGAAGGCTGGTTTCTTTGTAATAATAGCTGGAAAGATTGCGGAGCATTCCGGCTATGCGAGCATTGTTAGTTCCGGCACCTATCAAACCTAAGGAAATAACCGCAGCCTGCAGCATTTGAAAAAAACAAAGTGATTTTTAGAGGGTCAGCAACAGAATAAAATTTGAACCATGAACCAAAGTGTGATCTTACCATTGCAACTTCTGAATCTGTATCATGGCTAAGTCTACTTAATGTGTCCATAACATTAACCTGGCACATATATAGACAGGTGAAATTAAATAAAAACCATCAGCAAACAACACTTGTTTTGAATTCTCATAAACAATTTAAAGAGTAGAAATTTAGACAAATAATCACAAGAAAAACTATTTGAAAAAAGAAAAGAAAGAACCACAATAAAAACTATGTTAAGTGTTTTGTTTCCCTCAATCTATGGACAAATAGACTGAAAGCCAAATGAACAAGTGAAAAGGAAAAAAGCAATTAATTGATTATTATCTCACTTTCATTGTTTTTTCATCTATGTAGATTGATTGCAAGAATTTCTCCATTCATAACTGGAATTATAAAAGAATTTACTTAGTTTGCTTACACAGCCCTGGTAATTATTCAACAGTCAGTTAAAATCATCATAGTGTTGTGCAAAATAGGCAAACTTTTAAATCACTACAAAAAGACTTTTTATACCTTAGGGTTTGATATACAGAGGAGTCCAAGGGCCAAAGGAACTGCTCTACGGATATTCTGCTGTCCATATTGTAACAGATGTTCTAATGAGCGAATTGCCATTTCAAGGCCCAACTCCTCAGCCATTGCTATCATAGCAATCCCAAGCACAGCTGGTCCCTGGTGAGTTTCGCCTTTCTCAAGGATTTCAGCACAATGACCAAGAAGGTTTTGAACCTATGAGAAAAGGAGCTAGCTACTAAGAAAAATGACTTAATATATCAGTAGCATTAAATGAATCAAATAGATTACCTTGAGAACATTCCCAGTGCCTGCATAGGCACAGGAAAGCAGTGTCATATCACAATACTTTCTTATTTTCTCATTAAATGTCTTTGACACTTCTGCTGTGGCCTCCACACTTTCCTATTGAACACGAATAAAAAAATCATAATCAAAAAATTACAAGTGTTCCCAGATTCATTTGACAAAAAACATTAGTGCACAATAAATGAACCCCATGCACAATGTTGCAACAATACTTGACATAACAATACATGGAATACAAAACTAAATATTTGATTCCATAATAGCCTCCTCAACTTGTCATTACCTGCTTCCCAAGATATAGAAGACCAAGGCCAAGTGGCAAAAATCGAGTAAGGGGGATCCTGCAAGTCGGACTCGCTCCTCTCCATCAACGACAATATAATAGCCTGTGCAACCACTTCATTGCAGGAACCCACACAAACCAAGCCCAATGAGATTGCAGCAAATGCTATTACATCAAGTGGAGCTTTTGCATCATTAAGTACCAGGGACAATTTCTTGCATATCTGTCAATCACAAAAACATACAAGAAATCAAATGACAACACACTTGTACGCCTCTTATCATATAACATCACAATCTTTCCCTCTAATAATAACTTCTCAAACTCCAGTATACATTTAACTAAACAAATATTTTAAACATCACTAACAGGAATGATAATTTAGTGAACAGTTGGATCAGTAAACTGAGTAAAAGATGACTAATAAAAACACAGACAACATCAAGGGTTGAAATTTCTACAGCACACAAAGATTAAAGGGAAAACTGTTTATCTACTGAGATAATAATTGCCACGGGCTACAAATTTATCAGGAAAAGAAAAGCTCACCTGCTCATTCTGAGTACCAGCATATGCAATTCCTAGCCCCATTATTGCACCAATTCGGATAGATGGGTCTTCTTTATCAACAAAATCATCTAGTAGTGCCAAGGCCTGAGAAAAGAAATCAAGTCAGAGAGAAATAGATAATTTGTAATTTATTGGTAACAAATTATGTTACTCTGGCACAAAAATTAAAAGAACTCACAGGATCACAGTCATTTCTGATACCACAATTGACAATTCCAACCCCTAGTAGGGCACCAGAAATCACATGGTTGTCATTGCTATGGAAATACTTATCAAGCTGAGCAAGCCCAGAGTCAACATCCCACATTAAAATCATACCCTGTAAATTACAGGTAACATCAGTGAGACTTTTGCAGGCAGGTTGAAATTCACAGTAAATCATGTAAGGAACAAAAGCATACCAGGCTTGCTGCAGCACTGGTCTTCCCATGTTCTTTATTCTTGAAAAGCCAATTTCCTGAACCACCACTTGAAGAGTCTGTTGGAGGTGTCATTAGCTTATCCTGTTACAAACATAAGTAACAAATGTCAGTATAACCAACTTCGAGCATTTGCATGCAAAAATAAAAATAAAAATATTAACCTGTCCAAAACCTGCATTTACAAATGCATTAACAAATGTAGCAGCCAAATTCTGTCTGGCTGAATCAACACTAGCACCAGCACTAGCCCGGCCATCAAGCAAGTGTGCCTAACAAAAAAAAGGAACCAAACCATGAAGTTGGCATAAAAAAGACAAATATGATTGAATTATATACTTGTATTGAAATATAAAACATTCGGATAGTAAATCTCACTCCAGCATCATATAGAATCAAAAGTTCAAACCTTGTAGATATCTTCAGGGGATTTGGGCTCCATGACCTCAATATCACGAGCAAGGGTAAGGTAACCCTCACTTAATTTGGTGTTGTTGATTATTTCCTCCAATACTTCTCTGACTATATCATCTGAAGCAATATCATCATCAAGTTGAAAAGCAGTACCCTGAAAAAAATGAAATAACAGTTGACCACTGAGCACGAACGTGTCAATAATTGCAACAAAACTAATCCAATACACATTTATAAAACTTACATGCCGAGCAATGATGTAAGAAAATTGTTTCTTTTGCAGCACATCATCACAAGAAGTATAAACCTGCTTGATATACTGCCATCATATAATATTGTCAGGAATTAAACCACAGTTACTTTTTATGCATAATAGATTCAATTTATTTGCATCAGACACAAATCACTCACACATAAGGTTACTGAAGTCAATGAAATCAAACAAGAAGCAAACCTGCAAGTCATCGAGGAATAATGCAATTTGAAGTGCACTTGCATACTCCATAAATTTGATATATATCTCATATGCTATTTTAAGAACTACCAAATCATCTGGTCCAGGAAGGTATCTGCAAAATATTGCAATTTGAAATGTCAACACCATACACACATGATCTACAATTCAACATGGAGCAGGGCTGAAGACATTGTCCTTTGAACACCATTTTATAATGTATGTATGCATGCATGTATGTATGTATGATAATCTTCCTTTTCTCTTTCACTCAAGAAGAATTATTGGAAGACTTCTACAAAATTTTGTTCCACAAGAGGCATTCTCTTACTTAATTGAGTTAATTCTTCATCATTCACTATGATAAATAGTCTAAAGTTGTTACTTGATAAAAAAATTGGTAGTTATACAGTGCATAGATGGCATTTATGTTGAAGATTTGAGCAATTAAGTAATGATAAGCAACTATAAGACGTGTTATGTTGTAAGATTTTATAAAAACATAAATGTTGAAAGGTTTATTCTTTTGAAATCTATTGATCAGTAAATCCTAGTAAATCATGATTGTAGTACACTCACTTTGCTGCGCTGGTGAGGTAGAGACAAGTCCTCTTGAAATTTGTTTTGTCCACATACTTACTTAAAATATCAAGGTCTTCAACCTGGATTTAGTCAAAACAAAATATTCAAAGTTCAGAGGAAGAAAAGAAAATTGATAAAGAATACTAAGAAGATTGAAGAAATCATATTGCACTTTACCTCCATTAAAAGGTCCACAGCTTCAGGTTCAGCATTGTGCTGTGAAACCATAAAAATGATTAGATATAAAAAGCACAGTTATTGGTATGGGGATACGGTACACAGCATTTGCATATTTGCAGAACTAGATTGGTACTTCTGGTGTACATCAAGACTCAATCCTGCATCCATTTAAGGGAACTTATCTCAAAATCTAATTTCAAGGCATACCTTCATGTGAAATGCAACAATCTGTTGTACAAGCTCAATCAAATCATCAATTGAGGCCTCTTCACTCTGTAAGCAGCACAGAAATAATCGGAATTAAGAACACAGGGAACATATATGAGAGTTCATGACAGATTTTTCACAGTTCAATACAAAACACCACTGAGCATCATGATCCCAGGCACCAATCTATAAACACAACAGTCAAAGTGGAAGCAATGAAAAGCTTGATGCTAGCAGAACAAACACAAGAATAAGTGAGTATTAATTAAAAATTACACAGAAATATTTGGCTGTTTGAATGCAATTCTCCAGATAGCAAAGTGATGCTTTAAACTGTAAACACACTTTTGATGGATACTTTAAACTGAAAGTACATATCGGATAGAAGAACATTTTCATTGCCGGACAAGTTTGCTTAACAGGTCATTTTCAAAACTTGTCAGGTCATTTCAATCTTCAATAGTATTACTAAAGGATAAATTTCTAACCCGTCTCTTTGTATACTCTTGAGCAATTTCTCCAGCCAAATTCCTGCCGACAAAACAATCACGATGTTAAGATTGACTCATACACATAAATATATGTATGTGCATGTGAGAGTGTCTCCCTTATAAGTATTAAATGCTAAACGAACCTCTCTGCCCAGTTACTCCAATAGGTTCCGAATCAATTAAATAACAGAAATGCAAAATTCATTCAATCAACAATACATCACAGAAAAGATAATCAAGCAACCAAGTCCTAAGAACCTAATGCGACACAAAATGCATGCACAAATTTTTAAAGCTGTAGAAAAAGAGAAAAGGCTGGTCAAAAATGTAGAGCTTGTTATTTTAATGATCAAGGAAGAAATTTTATTGAAGGGATAAAATGATTGACTGCAAAAAACAGAACAAGACATCCTCTTAAAATGAGAGAACATCCCAATTTTAGAAACTTATCACAACTAACTTGTTATAAAGCACTCACAGCTGCGCTCAATACATTGCAGCCAAAAAATTGCTCTGTGTAGCAGTGACCTTTTTTTCAAATATATTGTGATTAGAAGAACTTAAACTTGCAAGCCCGGGGCAAAAACAATACCACAGCAACACATAACCAGCACATAATCCAAGCCTTCATCACAATAAAAAGCCTGTTCAGTTCCATTCTGTATCCTACTTGTATGAAACATGTTCTCAATGAGATGATCTCACCTTACATACTCATGGCCCCATGAACCAATATCACCCTCTGAACCCAACAATCTGTATTTTAAGCTTTCCTGAAAGAGTCATCAAATGAAAAACACGTGCAGGTGAAAGGAACTACTAGAGCTTCAGATTAACATGTGCAGAATAAATATAAACATTCAGAATCATGCACCGGGTATATATGCAAGAGAAAATATGTGATAAATAAAACAAACATTGATAGGCAAGAAGGGGGAGATAAAGGGGTGGCATGAGCAAAGATGCAGACTAAGAGCGCCCTTGCATAGCATGCCCAGTCACTGGAAAATAAGATAGAACAAACTTAAATAAAACATGTAGGCATACCCGTTCTCCCTCTGCAGACATGGTCAGCGCCAAAACTGAGAGAATATCTGCCATGAATTTCTGCATAAAAAAACCAATTAAAGCCTGAACTACTGTGATTGATATCAAGGAACAACATCCAACTTCACAATATACCTTTAGATCAGCTTCAGCCATTTTTTCATAATGTGCTTTTAAGGTTCCATAATGTGGTCGAAGGAACTTCAATGGCTTTGGAACTGAAGTCATTGAACTCGTTGAGCTCCGGATTTCCTGTCTGAACAGGAAAAAAAATGCATTGTCAATAACCATACTCTATTCAAAATTTGTTTCCTGCAAGTTGCTCTGGTAGTAAAATCATTACACTTTTAACACAACACCACATGAAGCCATGCAAGACATTCTCGATATTTTGATACACAAAAAAAGCAGCTGAGATTTGTTTTCACTCTTGAAAAGCCATGATAGACCAAAAAACATATTCACAACCATTATAGCATTTGTGGCTGTCAAGACATTTGTCTTAATCAGTACAATAATCAACGACAAAAAATAAGCCATCCAGCCATTCAATAAGTGTAGCCAAGAGTACACAGATTTGGCTCCTCTCAAGTTAAGTAAATCAAAATTATTAATTTTGAAATCAATGGCTTGGGTTTTTCTATAGAAAAAAATAATCACAAATTTTAAAAGGATTCAAAACACCCACTAACCTGGTGAAATGAAACCCTAACTATTGATTTCAAAATCAGTGGTTTGGATTTAACCAACATGATCGATCATGTTACCCCTAACTTGAGGGGAGCTCAATCCAAGAGCACACATACCCCTTCCCACAAGTTCCATCTCATAAACATTGGCAGTCATGACTCATGTTCTAAATGACTTTCATGTTGAAGTCTACATTTATTAATCCAAAAAATCAGGCCCTAAATTCCAAGTGAAATCCCATACCCTTTTACAAAGGTGATAAACACAGCCAAACTATCAGTGCAATTCCCATAAGAAACCAACTGCATTCCTATGTAAAAACTCTAAAGTTGCAAGCTTTGAATGAATCAGTCACCACCTCAAACTCTCAAGAGCAAGCTTTTGAATTCCAGGTTCAGGATCTTGAACTCTTTCCACGTACAACTCCAATTGCTGCTTCAATGCCAAGTCCTCCTCTGACTACACAGCAAAAACCCGCTCAAATCACAAAAAGAAGTACCAAGGGCTGCTCTCAATCTTCAATGAATAAAACCCTAGAGTGAGAAATTAAAGTAAATGAAACTTACTAAATCATCATCTTTCTTCTCCTCTTTCTTCTTCGACGGCGGCGCCTTCACCGGCGCATCGTTTTTGGTCGCACCTCCGCTGCCACTCGTCTTGTTCGTTTCCGGCGCCATACGTTATTTTAATTAATTAATTATTAGATTTGCAGGAGTGATGCGTAGAAGGAAGAACGAGAGAGGGACACTGTTAGCTTTCAGCTTCTGAGTGTTCATGTTGGAACGACTTTAATTAAATTAGTGAGTAATGTCAAAATGAGTACCCAAACTTACTTTAATTTCACAATTAGGTTCTCAAATTAAAATTGCAGTTATTAAACCCATCCTTGCATGCGCGGTTTGACCCGAACTCAGAGCCTGGGTCGGGCTGTGTTTCTTGTTAAATACAACAAGACATTGACTTGTTGGCTTGTTGCTCCAATTGGATTGGATTTTCAATTACTTGTTTGACCTGATGAAACCTGTTACACACCCAACAACGGGAACATTATTTTTCAATTATTTTCGCCATTATAGAAATTTTAGTATTTTTTTAAATAATTTGTAATTTTTTTAACTTTTAATTACAATTTCATATCAACATTAAATTTACTTACATGATTTATAATTTTTAGTGAATATTATTAAATAAGAAAGAAATAGCCAACTTTGAGAGAGATATAAATGGTTAACAAAAATATTAAGTCGTGTGAAATTGTGAATGTTTAAGGTCTGGTTTCGTATAAATTTTGCCTAGTAAATTATGGGTTCGCAAGAAGTTGGGCCAAAGGCTTTCCGAAGACTATTATGGATTTTGTACTGAAATGTTTCGACTGTGTTCTTCGTTTTTAACATAACATTCAAGATTATTTTCAACTGCAAAGGCCCTTTTCTACCCATAGCATTTCAAAAATATTTAAAAAAAAAATGAATTTTTATTTTATTTTTATGTTTAATTTTAAATTAATTTTTGTTGATGTTTTAGATCATTTTCATGTGTTATGTTAAAAGTGATTTTTAAAAAATAAAAAATATCATTTCAATATAATTTTGAACGAAATATACTTTAAAAAACAAATTTAATCAGACTCTCAAACAGATTAAACTTGTAATCAGATCATTAATAATCATATTGCTGCCAAAAAGAAAGTGAAAACATCTTTTGAGCAAGGTTTTTTCATGCATGCATGCTTCAAATAGGCATGAAACTCGCTTGAGTGACATGTCATGACCTTCTACAGACATGATTTCTTTGATGGATTTCATCATCTTTTTCAATGATCTCCTGCCTAGCTTGGTCTGTAAATTTTTCAATCATAAAATATTTCATTATTTTCTTGCGAGGCTCTGTGCAATCTGCAAAGTGACATCGTTTTTGGAACTCTGTATTGCCAATATCTTCTTCCCTGTCTCGGCAATGGCAAGCAAGCAAGCAAGCAACTTCCTTTTCAAGTGTACAGCAAAACTAGCCATATCATGCTGCTGCTAATAATTAATAATACTCCTCTGGAACCAAATCAACTCAAGTTTTCCGAAAAAATATTGCTACTCTAGATCTAGAAGAGCAACTTCTAATGACTGGAATGTAATTGGTTTCTCTGTAAGTTAATTCCATGTTTGCTTTGTAAGTAGTGCTTTCACGAAATGCAATTACTGATGGTGATCTCATGAGTCACTAAAATTATAATTAGTAAATACTGTATTTTAAAAGTGTTTTTTGAAAGAAAAAATTTTTATTTTAAATTAATTATTTTTTATATTTTAAAATTATTTTCATATATTGATATTAAAAATAATTTCAAATAAAAAAATATTTTAATATGTTTCTAAACAAAAAATATTTTAAAAAACAACTTCGACCATATTCTCGGTATAATTGATGCATTTCAAGAGTTATAGGCAAATCTCCTACTTTATTTTAGCCATTTTCTCTCAATGTCCTAGTTATACTTATATCTCTACTGCTAATGTTTTAGTGCTTTCATGTACTAATTGCTGGCAAAAATCAATTTAATTTAATTAGCAGCTCCTCTTTCTATGAGAGCTCACGATCCTTCAGTAGAATTTTCCTTAGAAATTAAAGTGTAAAACTGAATAACCCCTCTACCATTTTCGAATTGAAAATAAATTAAAATACTAAATTATAATAATTTTAAAGCGTATTCCTTATATTAATTTAATATATTCAAGAGAAACTCTTGTTGATTTAAAAAATAAACTCAATAAATTAAAAATTTGAGCAAACCTTTTTAACACACAAACCATCTCAATTTCAGACCTATCCCCTCATTAGATTGATTGATTGAGGCAGGGTGGTCGACCCAATCAACTCCACAATTTCTCATCCTTCGTGAGCTGACAGACGACATGACGTTTAGAAAGCTATGTTCTGGTACTTTATGATGGGGGATTGACATGCCATGTCACCCTTCCTCTTCAATGGTGGACTTTCCGGCCACTGATTACTGTCAGAACACCAACGTGCGGCACTCTTGTGGCTAACCGCTAAACAATATTTTAGCTCCTACGTATTTATACTTTCGTCTACATTGTTTACATTTGTGCAATTGTATCATAACACGGTAGGTCTTGAAAAATAGGCTGCAAGGAAAACAATTGTTGTGAATGCATAAATTTGATTTAAAAATCCTTTATAAAGACAAATTAGATATATTTTTTAATCTTAATTTTCAAATATTACTCTATTAATTTCTCTATTATTAAAAAACTGATTATTCTAAGATTTTTAAAATCCTTTGATTACTATTGTAAGAAACTTGTGCTGTGAAAAATACGTCTTCCCCTCATTTAAATTTTATATAGATTCTATATACAGTTATGATTCAGCTAATTGTTCCATTTTATAATTATAAAAATAATAATATATTTAATTATAAATCATATTACTATTGATAGTTTCATTTTATAAATATAAGAATGAGCTATATTTAATTAATAAGTCTTATATATTATACATGAAACTCTTGGGAAGCAATTGGATGAGGAAGTTTAAACTATGGAAGCTAACTGTAAAGATTAAAACACTTCAGGGACTAAATAAGTAATTTACTAAATCATCAGCATTCTTATTTTTGGACACTCTTGTAATGCGTGTTCAAATTTCAATTATTGATATTACCACTATAAAGTGGGCCATGAAACAGAGAATTAAAATCTATCCACGTCTACTCTTCTTACCACGCGTCGGACGTGTGTTGTCCATACGTGGCTGCAGTCGATTAGTTGCTGAATCAGTTTGTCTAGATACGAACGGGACCGCAAAATTTAATGCTCGTCCACTTCTGTCTCTCTAACAAGTTCCTCTACGCGGCAATGCGCTCGCGTCAAACTCACCGCTTAAATATTTCTAGAAAGGAAATTCGTATTTTATTCAAAATAAATTATTTGTGTACATAATAAATAAAAATAATGATTAAATGTCAATTTCATTTTTGACAATAATAGAAGTTTTATAATAAATAATAAATGGTTTTTAAATATCATCTCTGACCATATAACACCATATGTAACAAAATGTTCTAAACAACAAGGTTTTTTTTTTATTATTATTATTACAGTTTTCCTGTTTTTAGCAAGAAAAGTTAATTATTTTGTATTTATTCAAATTTTGTTCTCTTTGAAGGGTTTTTTTTAAGGTTGATTGGGTAACGTCAAATAGATGAGAGACCCAATTGAAATGTATTTTCTTTAGGGACTCAATCAAAAATAGGCTGATAGCTTGTAAACAAACGTGTTATTTTCTCATTCGTTTAACCTAGGTAGATGGAGAACTCAGCAGAAAGATTTGGAATTTATTTGCAGCTATTGAGAAAAAAAAAAAGAATTATTGCAATTGGCAAGAAAATAAAAATATAATATTTATTTAAAATAGAAATATATATTAAAAATACAAAAGGCAAGTAAATGATATAAAAAATATATATTTAAAATAACGATTTTATAATAAACTTCTATCATTTAAAAATATAAATGACAAAGTACATTTTCTTTTATTTCAATTATCTTAATTTTTTTCCAAAATAGTTCAGTAATTAAATAATATCTTAGAAATTGTAGATATAGGGTCGGTTGGAAGTGTGATTGATATTGTTTTTCAATATAAATTTTATTTAGAAATATATCAAAATAATATTTAAAAAAAAAAATATTTTTGACATAAAAACATCAAAATGATTTGAAAACACACACAAAAAACAATTCAAAAAACAAAATAATAATATTTTATAAAAAAAGTCTTAAAACATAGTGTGAAGCATGAACATATATAGTTATCAACTAGATTGGATTTACTTGAATTAGTTTTTTGGATTGAATGAAAAACTTTGGAAAGGATGTGCTCTAGTGATTAATTAGACTCATATATTCATATATAAAAGCAATATTACAAAAACTACCGGCTTAATTTCCTGGTAATTAGTTAATTAATGAACAAGGCTTGGCCTTTCTAAAACAAGACAAGAAGCAACACTCAGTTTAACTTCGTGAAGGAAGGAAGGGAGGGGAAAACTTAAGAAGAAGAGCTCCATCATGAGATGCATGTGCACATCTAACGCAGGAAATGTCGTCGAATTTAGGGGTATTTTTTGGAACAAGTTTCCACAGGATGTGATTTCTAGGGTTCAAGCAAATGTTGGTGGTATCTTTGGAACTCCTTGCTTCTGCAGCTCCACCAGCACGCTATCAGTAGCCGGAGCTTTCAGTCCGAGAGGCAGTGGCAGCCATGGCTTCGATAAAACATCTCCGATAACTGCATCTACACTCTCTTTTGACTGTATGTTGCAGATTAAAACATGTTGCCATGATCAATTAGATGAACAATCAAGTTGATTAACGTACGTATATATGCTGAGAAGAGAAAGAGGGAGAGTACTCACCGGTTGAAAGTCAACGAGAGGGCTTGGGGCTGAATGTCCGGCGGTTTGGAGGCCAATGCCGGGGTCTACTTTGTACATGGCATACGGCGGAATACCGGGGACAGGCGGTGCTGGAAATCTCTGCGATAGATATATATGTAGTTTATCCATAAGATATGTTGTATATGAATCGAAAGATGAAGATACAAACAGATTTAAAGAGTCCAAAAGGCTAGGAATCATGATTCCTTACAGTAGCCAGTGGCTGTGGAAAGCAAGGTGTTCCTGGGGTTATTCCATTCGGAACCTGCTTCAAAAAAGTGATCATCGACAATGCCAGATTAGAAAGAATTGAAGGCTATATATGGAATTGCTTTTCGTTTTTTTCGTTTTCTTTTGATTGGTTGAATTGAAAGAAGAAGGGATCGAGTAAACTGGGGCTTACCCTTACGTGAGGGTGGTGGTGCCAATATGAAGGATCTGGTGGTGGTGGGTGCCATGTAGGTGGCGGCGGCAGCGACCTCGGCGGTGAAGGTGAATGAGCTAGATGTTTAGGCCACATATGGGATTGGGTCCATGGAAGGATGCCCCCATACATGTAACGGTCTAAAGTGGGTGGTGCATGGGACGAGTCATGGGAGGGAACCCCATGGTGAGTGCATGCCATGCGCTAATGTCTCTCTTGCCACCACCTCCACCGGCTGCCGCCGCTCCATACATTTGCCGTCTTTGGCTCCAGTTTGCCGCCTCAGCCTCGCGCGCTTGCAAATGTTTCCGGTGTGATCGATATTTCTGCACAAATTAATTCCTTTAATCATATATATATATATATATCAAAATTAACCATCCATACAGCTCCAAAACAATTTTTTCATACATTCGTTAAAAATTATAGTTTCAATTCAAGCCCATTAATTTCCTTTGCTATAAACGGAGTATATGCCACACAAAATTACGCAAAATCAAAGTAATTATAAAGTGATTGAAGCAATCAAATTTTCTACTGACTTGTTATGATCGAACAGTTCATTTAATTTATCTTGAAAGAAACGCATCTCAAATAGAGTAATTAAAGCCAGGAAGTCAAAATTTGCTAGCTAAATAGAGGCATAAGCATGAGCATAACGAAGAAAAATGTAGTAATTAGAGCAGAAGGAAGTTTTCAGTATGTACTTGAAGATGGCTAGCAATGTTATGGCGAGTGAGACAGTCAATTCCCATGAGTTCTAAAATCCTCGAAGGCACTGCCTTATCCACCCCTAGCTGCTCCACTGCTTGCACGAACCTCCTGTGCAGCTCTGGTGTCCAATCCACCTACACGCAGTTCAAGAAAATTACTCTCTCTTCATCATGATCATATCATAAAAAGAAAAAAAAAATATGAGATCTCCTCTGATCATCCCATGGACAATACTTGTTCAGTTTCCAATGATTCTCGTGATGATGACCACTCTGGCCCCATGAGAAGTTGGCATGGCCAGACAAAATCTAGAGCTTGATTATTTTTTTGTTTCTTTTTAACGAATCGAATTAAGAGACTCGAGAAAGGAAAAAACCGGATCGATTAAATAAAAGCTTCAGCCAAGTTACCTTCACCTTCTTCCTCCCTTGATGATTACTGTTGTTCTTGGCATGAGCTGATGATTTTCTTCCCTTTTCACCATATTTGTGATCAGGCAGTACCGGATTAACAACCACGGACTCGTCCCTCTCACTCGAAATTTTCGAGTCCAAACCTGAACCCGAAAACCTATCTTCCTCATCTTTTCTATCATGAATATCATCCTCCACTTTCTCATTTGATACCGATGTGTTTACATCCGATTCCTCACCTCCGCTTCCACTAACAGAGAATTCAGCAAGGATTTCAGGATCCATCTCCAAATTTGGTAACACTTGCTCATCATCAATACTAACAAAAAGATCATCGAAATCGATGCTTTCGAGCAAGTTCCCATCGGAGAAGTCAGGGAACTCTCCATTGAAAATGGTAGAATAACTCTCCATTTGTTCCTGGATCTCATCTTTGGCGGCTGCTGTGTTTCTCAAGGGTGATACAGCTAGCATTAATTCCAGATAAATAAGAACTCGATCAGAAATGACCCCCGAAAACAAACTATATATATAACAAGCCCGCGCACACTATATAGATATATCTCAAAAACCAAGATATACCATATATATATATATATATATATGGTGCAACTATACGTACATAGACATATATTTAATTATTGCACGGGACAAAAAGAATCAGAGGAGAGTTGCAACAGAAAATATTGATCGGAGAAATGGGATCGATCGGTTTTCTTTGCTTCACCGGTGGCTCGGAGGGAGATGAAGAGGAAGGAGGCAATGAGTACAGTAGTTGACGTGTTAGTTAATTAATGTGGTATATTTGTCGCCCTTTAATTCTTGCAGTGTAAGTGGAGAGAGATTGGATCTCAGCCACAACTTGCTCTGAGATCTCTGGACAATCGTTTGTTTTTATGTCGTTGTTTGTTTGAGCATGGTAGCATAATAACGTAATTTTTTTTGCCTTTTTCTGAAGACCTGATCAAAATCTGTAAACTGCTCGTGATGAGCAAGCTGCTCCATGAATGTCTTATGAGAGAGAGAGAGAGAGACAGAGACAGAGAGAGACAGAGACAGAGAGAGAGAGAGAGAGAGAGGGAGGGAGGGAGAGGGTGTAACGTTGATGGCAACATATAGGGGGATGGTATTATCGGCAAGTAAAGGTGCTGTGTGCCCTAATTAATGGTGTCGTGAAAAAGATAGGGATATATGGGGATTAGTGGACTAATTGACCTTTGTAGACTTCAGCCTCATTGGATATTACCATCCATGTAGACTGTGATGAGGTGGCATGCAGCGTTTTTGGGGGCTCTTTACGTGTTCTTTCAGTGCCTTTGACAAACACTAATGAAGCATTTCTAGTATAGTTGTTGATTCAGTTCTGTTATGTTTAATAAACCGAGATAAAATGATGTCGTTTTTATCTCAGTTTTAATTCCGGTTTGATCTGGAAACTCTAGCCGAAATGCCTCGGTTCTGTTCCGGGTTCAAAATCTATTTTTTTAATTTTTAAAAAAATTATTTTTGACATCTATACATCAAAATAATTTAAAAATACCAAAATATTTTAAATAAAAAAGAATTCAAATATTAATTATGCTTGTTAAATTAATATTTTATTTTTTCATATATATAATTAATTATATATAAACAGTACGACACCGAAACAGCACGCCTGGAACGTTCCGTTCCAATCAAAAAACAGGAATGGTATTGACAACTTTGATTTCAGAGGTATCGGGCAAAATCGTTTTATTTATCTTAAATTAAAAAGAATTGAGATTGATCAAAAATATATATTATTTAAATATATTTTTAAATAAAAATTATTTTAAAAAATAACTTAAACCTCACTTACGAAACAATATTTACGTGGACTGCGGAACCTGTAAAGTAGCTAGGAAGAAATGGCTCCATATATATGTCCCAACAGATACGCAAATTGATTTGCCGTGGAGACGAGTACTGTGGATGACAACAAAATAAAACCAAGTTGTAAACTATTTAACCACTGAAGAAGAAAATCCTAATCATTTCTTTTGATTTCCATGGTACGTCTATATTTCTTGAATACAATATTCAATTCTCTTTTTTTTTATAATAATAATAATAATAATTCATATGTGAAGCAGGAAGAAATGGCTCCAGATGTACAACGATTAACGTATGAATCAACTTTTAAAACTTTTATTTTTTTTCTTGATTGAACAGAAACCCGATGGGTTTAGTACCACGGGCATGAGCTCTTCTAGCTTGCCCTGTTCGGTAGTACGGTTATGATTATTTTTTAAAGTGATTTTTTTATTTAAAAATATATTAAAATAATTTTTTATTTATTTTTATAAATTATTTTGATATAAACACATAAAAATATAAAAAAAATTAATCTAAAATAAAATAAAAATTATTTTGTTTTCAAAAATATTTTTAAAATATAATGTCAAACACCTTAATCCAGATTCTGGTAGGAGGGGTGAGTGTTAATAAATACAAGGGGGGATGAGAAATAGATTTACCCTCAAACGCGTAGTGCTGTATAATATTTTTTAAAATATTTTTTATTTAGAAATGTATTAATTGTTTTTAGCATTAATATTAAAATCATTAAAAAAACATTAAATATTTTTTGGAAATAAAATACATTTATGAACACACTGAAAAGCATAGAAAAACATCACACTGATGGAGAAGTTTCCATCACATCACAACGACCCAAAAACCACGAGTATCTAACTTATTAAATAAAAAATTATTTCAACAACATAAATCAACCTAATATATATAGCGCAAATGCATTAAACACAAGCTCCTAAAGCTGTTTTTCTTTTCTTTTCTTTTTTCTTTGGGTGGGTTACAGGGAGAGGACAGCCAGGTGTCATTATCTATCACGTGGTGTTTTTGGTGTCTCTTGTCACCATAGAATTGAGGCTGAGCAGTCAATGTTGGATGGTGCCAGGTGTTCGATAAAATGCGTTGAGCCATGAGAAATCAAGAGCTGCCATCTTTGTTATGCTTTTGGCGAGGAGGAGAGCTGCTATATATCTTTGTGTGGTGTGATTTAACTGAAAGCTTGAATATTACCATCAATGGCGATCGGATTGATTGTCTGCAACATGTCTAGTTGATATCGTGCAGTCATTTCCTTGTCATTTAAGCTTTGTTTAAAAACAAAATTATTAAAATTAAACATTAATTCGTGTGGCTGAAAGTCCAGAATCAAGTTTCTAAGTGTGACTTTTTTTCTTTCAAGATGTTCAATATTTTTTTTATGCGAGTAAACCTGCACTCTCTAGATACGCTTTGGGAGCCTAGAAAAACCAGTAAAACCTCGGCTTTTCCAGTCTTTTTATAAAATACGCATGTTTTGACTCGAACTTGAGATCTACAATTTAAATCTTAAATTTTTTGTCACCGCCACATCACGTTTCTTGAGGACTAGACGTCGATTTTACCAATAGAGTAATCCAAATGTTCATTTTTTGCGGTAAAACAGGAGATTTTGGATCATTTGTTGTTCTATCTTTTCTAATACTTGGCAATTGTAGGCAGAAATCTTACAACGACGGGGGAGTTTCGGGGTGCATCGTCCTTCAAATTCTAGATTTATTGATGTATGAACATAATAAAGATGTATATGTAGAGGACCAATACGCATATAGTATATGTAGAAAAAATGTATTAAACCCTAACAAAGTTTCATAAATAGTCTACATCGTGGGTCATGTTATGAATTGGATAAGATCGTAGCATAAATTTTTTAATTTCACAAATGTCTTTGACCTCTTCTTCGTGTCCAGTTGTACAATCACTACCCGTGAAGCTCGCTAACCCTACACCTCACCACCTCCACAATAAATACCCAATAAGAATATGCCTCCACCGTCTTCAAGCAACCAGAAAATATTCCAAGATGAAGAACAATAATCTTTGACAACGCAGTGAAAGTATGCAAAATAACTGTTAAAATAGTGTAAGATTATAAGCTTTTTAGACAAAGCTTCATGAGAATTACCATTCCATGCAGTCACGATGAATTAATCTAAATAAATTTCTATGATTATAAATAATAATAAAAAAATATTTTTAAGAAAAGCCAATTGAGTTTGACCATTTTTTTTCAAAAATAATATCCCGGTTTAAAATTAAAGAAAAAATTGAGGAGCTCGATCTAATAAAAATAATTATACTTTATAAAAAGTACAATAATATAAAAAAGGTACTGACTATAAGTTTACCCTTTGATGTGGGGTGAAGTTGGACCCATCTAGATAGCTTGATTTTTTTTTATAAATAAACAAATTTATAGTAATTTGCCCATCACAAAAATTAAATACGATTATATGTATTTTTCCCATCGTATTATTAAAACTTGCCAAAATTGGTCTCCAAATTAACCAATTCTCAAATAAAAATATTTTTATTATCTTTATTTATTTTACTGTGCTTATCCACTGAAACATGCCCATAAAACCTAATTAAATATCTTAGAGTTATTTTTCCATTAAAAATGAGTTAAGAAAATCCATATCCCCATCAAAAATGAAAAAAAAAATCAAAATAAATATATTTAATGCATGTTTTGTATTCTCAAGAGATATTCAACCTTAATTCTTCATTGCTTTTGGTTTTTCTAAATGAACATATACTATAAATTAAATTATATTTCATAATAAGTTCATTTAATTTTATTTATGATTTGCGCTTGACAGTGTCGACAAGATCTAGTCTGATAATTTTGTTACATCTGCTGATGGTTCTCAAAATTGTTCCAGGAAAATGTTGTTGTAGTTCATTAAAGACATATATATATATATATATATATATATATATATATATATATATATATATATATATATATATATATATAATTTAAGGAGTATTTTGGTTCGAAAGGTAATTTGATCAAGAAGATTTGCTGGGATTTTCTTACCAGGTAACATGTACAATAAATACCCTATGGTGTGCATCAACAAGAAGATGCCTTGAAAAGGCTTGAATAATTAAATAATCCGTAAAATAACAAGAAAATGACATTTTTGAAAACAAAAAAAAAACAAGAGATTCCACAAATGGCCGATAGTGATATACAGTAGCTAACGTCGAATTTTCTTTTTGTCAGAACGCTGAAGTGATTGCTCGCAAAAATAATTCAATTATTTGAAGAAAATAAGTGGCCACATTTATAAGATATTCTCTAAAGTCGGTCGGTCCACGTCAATGTAATTTCACTCTCATTCTCCAAGAATAATTAATTTGTCACTATCATCATATAAAAGGAATTGATTCTCCATGACCAAAAGCTTTAATTTACTCTGTATTGTAATTTTATTGTTACCCTTTTTTCCCGGCAATTCAAGGCTTTCAGCCTTAACCATTTCTTCTCCTGGATTTTTATAGAAACAAGATTATTTATTTTAGAATTTTTATTACCGTTTTCCCAGCCAAATACGTTTTTATTACGATATTGCCATAAAATAGCCACGTGGAAAAGCAGAGCTAAAATTTAAAATATATTTCTTCTTTCCTGAATATTCAAAAAGCAAATCGTCTAATTATGAACTTGGAATCATGTTTAGCTAGATTGATACATCGGAGGGAGACTTGGATATATATAATCTGTCAGAATTTCTTTTTTATTTTTAAAAAGTATTCAATTAACTTTTAATAGACAAGAGCATATATATATATATATATATATATATATATATATATATATATATATATATTTTACAGGATGGGGTCCCAGAAATAACAATAATTGATGTAGCTTGTTGTAATTAGGAATCCAACTTTCTCTATCAACGTGTCTCTCTCCGATAGAGGTCCCCCACGTTTCTATCAAACACTCTAGAAGAATCCAAAACCCTAGTCCTGTCTGAGGTCCCCCTTCCCGGCCCGGCTCGTCAGTAAATTTCCCCTCCGCTCTTGTTTTTCCGGTCAGTAATTATGACACAGTTTCAGAAGAATCTTTGTTTTCTTGATCCATGCAACTGCTTTGGTGTTCCACGACCTGTCATTGGTTCGAACAGGGAAGCGCTGTCAGCTTATGCCTTCCGCACCCGGACCTCTTCTAAATCTAAGTCAGTGAAAAATTCTTTTTTTTCTTCTGTTAAAATAAAATTATTTTAAGATTTTTTTAATAAATAAATAAATAAAAATTATGTCCATTCACAAAACCTGTTTCAAGAATACCTGTACGATGAAAACGAAAGAAGAATAGCTATACGAAATTACCTCGATCCACAAATACCTGTTAAAGGATACCTTGGTGAAACAAAACTTCTTTTTTTTTAAATATTTTATATCATTTTCATGTGATAATATTAAAAATAATTTTTAAAAATATTATTTTAATACAATTCTAAAAGAAAATCAATTTTAATAATAAATTAAATGATAATTCCCACACAATTTACTCTTTTTTTCCCGAATGGTACGGATTTTTACTGATGTGTAAAAACAAATTGAACTCAGGATGGTAAGATCTGTAATTTATTTCAACAGTTTCGAACACAGAAGCATCTGTCGTACACTAGATGTCGGGTAGATCTAAAAGGGATCTTGGGACATGGTTCTGAAGACTTTTTCAATTGAATTGAATAAAATATTATTTTAGTGAAATCGGTTGAAATTATTAGAATTTCAGTTATACTTAAAGTCAACCAAATCTATTTCAATAAATTTATTTATTGGTTCTTCCAAAAAAACAATAATATTTTAATAAAAACTATACTTTTCCGAGTCGGTGTTTGGAGTGGCGACTGTTTATTAAGTGTAGCCCTCGTGGCCAGTTATGTGGGGTATGTTCGTGTGTCTCTGATGCATGTGATGGACTATGAATATTGACAAGACATCTGACATGTCTGCTATTGACATGTCCTTCATGGTATGCCAATCAGACATTTATATCACTATTTATTACATAGAATGTATTAAAATATATTTTAATATTTCGATACCGATTATTTTTTACAGTATGCTTTAATTAATTAATTAACCAAAGAAAATCATGAGCATTTACAGTAAATATAAATGAAATGAATCAACAAGTTTAATTACCGAGGCCAATAACACAGAGCATGTCATACGTGTGATTGTTTTGCATTGACAGCTATAAATGGATATGATATTTTGAATTGAAGAACATGCAATCGGCTTCAACAGAGAGATCTATCGAATCCAAGAGTTCTGTGGTAGAGAGCATTTTGTCTGAACGTGAGATTTACGCGTGTGGACATTCGTCAAGCATGCATACACGCGCGCTCGCGCTTGTGTATGTATACATGTATAAATATACGTACAATATATGTATGTATGTATGTATGTATGTATACAATGCCATACTTCTCGACCTGTCTTCTTGCTGGGATACGGAGTTGTCCATGCAATGATTCTCTCACTTTCGAGTAGAAATTAGACCACCTTAATTCCGTGGGATTCGCTGTGAATGATTTTGCAACTCATCATTGTAAGGATATACCGTTTGGGAGTGGAGATAAATCAATACATGTAAAAATTTATTTTTTTTATTTGTTACGGAATCGTTTTATTAGGTTAATATATTTATAAAAAAAACTACTATTATCAGAAAGAACATCTAGTAATTTCTTCTTCTTCTTTTTGGTTTTTATTTATATAGTTAGAATTCTCATTAAATGAAAGCTCTAGATTCAAAACTAAAAATTTAGATAAGTTAACCGATAAAAGATATTTTGTCCACATCACACCATTCTTTTAAATTCAAACTTTTAATTGTAAGAAGTTGGATTTTAAAATGTTGATTAATACTGCTTAGCTATTTATACCATAAAGATAGATTTAGATAATATATACATGGAATTAAATCATAATAAATGATTAAAAAAATAAAATTACTTCATGAAAAAATAAAATTTTATTTGTTTAACGTAGCAATACGATGCCATCGTACAACCAATACTAATGGTATATAGGAATGGCACAGACAAATTACAAAGAAAAAAAAATATGTGGATCAATCCATAGATCATCGAGTTGTCTCCTATGAGTATTTTCTTTTCAAAACAATATTATTTTACTATTAAAATAAATAATTGATGTTGACCCAAACATGTTTTGACAGAGTCAATTGGTTCACGATTCAACTCATCAAGTCAATCTTGTTTAGTATGGTCAATGATTTTTTTGTTTGAATTGAAACCTGACACGACAAATCTAGATCGTTGTTTTAGACTAAATCAAGTTTGACAACTATAATTTTTTTTATTTCCCTGTTATTTCCAAATTTAACAATCATTTTGAAGAAAAGATGGAGCAATAATTATTTTTAATCTCTAAGATTTGAATATAATTATAACCTCGTCCTTGTTGTTTGAAAGCATATAGCTTAATCTCTTTATTCCAGTTTAGATTTTTTTTGTTAAAAGTTACAATATTTAATGTTTTCATATAAATCCTAACAAGTACCATTTGAAAAAATAAATATTAAGAGAGAAACCAACATAGTGGAGATTCACAAAGAGATCAAAATGTCTTGACTGAACAATGGTTAATAAGAGTTAAGGAGCCAATAAGCTCTCGGTTTTTAAACACGAAGAACTAAGTTATAATTGTCTTTGAAACTGAGGAACTAAATAATAATTTACTCAAAATGGTTTGGGGGAAGTAAACGACATGTCAACCATGTTTCCCATGTCACTTGCGAAATAGAAAAGCCCACCATCAAGCATCACTTATCTTTGGGCTTTACAAACTTGAAATTAAACCCATTATAAGCCCACATGCTCTTGTACCTGTTTGTTCAATTCAAAGAAACCACTTCACTTAGCCTTCAAACCTTGGGCTAGCTTAATTATATATATACTAGTCACATTGCCCGCACGCTGCCGCGGACATACTTATGCATATAATTTCATATCATTAAATTCACAACAATAAACTTATATTGTATAATTAACAAAAAGTTACAAATCAGGAAACAAATAGGAGTAAATCTTAAGTTAGAGTTTATTACGCAAGAGCAAATTATTTTTTTGGGAATCTAGCCTCTATGTTATAGAACATCATAAAAGAGCACAAACGATATTACTTTTGGATCATTGCAAATGATAAAGCATAAGAATTGGAGAACCATCGCAGATGATTTATTTTGAAACAGTAAAATTACAAAACCCAAGCAATTCAAACTCAATCAAACCAATTGCCCAGCACCCACCACACAAAAATAACAAACCCAACAAATACCAACCCAATTAAACCAATTACCCAGCACCTAGCACACCAAAATTACAAAAACCAAGCAATTCCGATCCCAATCAAAACCAATTGCCCAACACCCACC
Organism: Salix udensis; assembly: GCA_029204005.1. Classification (NCBI taxonomy): domain Eukaryota; kingdom Viridiplantae; phylum Streptophyta; class Magnoliopsida; order Malpighiales; family Salicaceae; genus Salix; species Salix udensis. The sequence goes on from CM055025.1 coordinate 689,621, forward strand.
GCACAAAAACAACAAACCCTACCAATATCAACCCAATAAAACCAATTATCCAAATCCCAACACACCAAAATCACAAAACCCACACAATTCCAACCCTATCAAACCAATTGCCCAGCACTCACCACACAAAAACAACAAACCCAACAAATACTAACCCAATTAAACTAATTACCCAACATCCAGCACAACCAAATTACAAAACTCAAGTAATTCCAACCCAATCAAACTAATTGCTCAGCACCCACCACACAAAAACAACAAACTCAACCAATATCAATCCAATAATTAAACCAATTACCCAGCACTCAACACACACAAATTACAAAACCCAAGCAATTTCAACTCAATCAAACCAATTGCCCAACACCCACCACACAAAAACAATAAACTCAACCAATATCAATCCAATTAAACCAATTACCCAACACCCATCACACACAAATCACAAAAATCAAGCCATTCCAACCCAATCAAACCAATTGCCTATATTTAATTGTGTTAAAGCTAGTAAGACAACTAGCTAGGATTCATGAAAATTCTACTTTTTTTTTATATAAACAATGGACCGGTCAAGTTTATTCTTAATATTTTTTTTTATTAAAAGAACATTTTTTTTAGATTATAGTACAGGTTAACCTGTTGATTATCCGATCCACGAGTCGAACACGAGGTCGATTCTCACAGCTATATTTAAACCTATAACCTTACTCGGATGAGAATTCATTTTCAGAAAATATTGTTCAAGTTTCATTTTGAAAACGACAGACAAAGTCCTCCAACCCTAGTTGCAAAGGGAGTACTGGTGACCAGAAAGAAACTACAATGAAGATCCCGTAAACACAATGCCCAGATTACCCCTCACATTACGCACCTAAAAACCATAACCGAAGGCGAAATATCACAGTTCCACACATGGTAATTCAGTCAATATACGAAAACCACCCGGGAAGGTAGTTATATTCCAGGAGTTCCGCTTTCTCAGTAGGTTCAGGCATCTCTTCATAGTCACTTCGAAACTGAAACACATATCGCGTATAACTGCTCCCTGTTGGAACGATCTACGTGAATTTGAATTCAAGAACACGAGAGAAAGACAATGGGAGATTGCAAGCCATTAGGGTTTTTGTTAGGGCTTCCCTTTGCATTGCTTGCGCTAGTTTTGTCCATTGTTGGAACAGTGATATGGCTCGTTGGGTGAGCCCATTCATTTTATCTTCTTCTTTCTTCTTTCTTGATTACGATTTCAAGAACTTGATTCCATTCCTGTTCATGAACCCTACGTGTTTGCACTCTGTCAAGAAAAATATAACGTGTTGGTGTTAATTTTCTGGGGAAAAAAAAGCAGGTGGTTTTGACTTTAGATTGATTTGAAGAAAACCCAGATGATAACATCTTTTTTTTATGGTAAATAACTTTCATTTTCGTGTGTGCGATTGACATTTTTTGATGGAATGTAGGACAATATTGAGTTGCCTGTGCCCATGTTGTGTATGCTGTGCAGCTCTGGCCAATTTTGCAGTGGATATTGTGCGGCTTCCTGTTAGGATACTGAGATGGTTCATCCATGAAATCCCTTGTTAATGCTTCTGCTGCTGCTGCTGCTGATCTCTATTTTCTCTGCTTGCTAATTGCATTTTCCCTCCTCCATTAGAACTTTTTGTAATCTTTTTTAATGCCCTGATCAACTCTGTAATTCCTCTAACTGTCTGCTATCCTGTTTATGATCATTTCGAACTTTGGAATTTAATTCTTTACAGATGAATAATGATAAGAAAACCTTTTGTAATTCAAGATTTCATTCTTCCTGATGTGGGTTTACTGGGTTCTCCCCCGCCCCCCCCTGAATTATTTGATTTGTGGTTCAGTGAAGCTTATACTCTCATTTTAGTGAGAAAAAAGAAGTTTTATTGTACTGTTATGTTACTGTTTGTGCTGGCACGAAATTCCTTACAGAAGATTTATACAGATTTTGCTATTTTAAATTGATTTTTTTTCTATAAATGTTAATGACACGTATTCAATCCACTTTCATTAATAAATTCAAAAGTTTCTGGTGCTAGAAAGTATATTTTTGAAAAATAAATAAAAAAATAAGTCTGAATTATCTCTTTCCTTCCCGTTCCCATCCTCTATTTTATCACCATTTAGGCTTGTTTGTGCTTGAGTTGGATGAGAATTAATATTCAATTGAATATTTAAGTACAGAATAAGTATGGTTTGACCATTTTTATTCATTTTAAATTATACATTTACGTTACCTTCTCCTACCTAATAATGATTTTTTAGATATTTATTTATATTATATTTAATAGATGACTACTTTTATATTCGATGAAAACAATTTTTCTTTATTGAGAAATAAATAATGGTGGATGCCTTTTGTTATCCAGAGCACGGCAACTTGCATAATCATATGGTTTTCAAAGTATTATGATCATGTTATAACAACTAATTTGATGTGTTGTCTTAAATTAATCACCGAGTTGCCTATTTTTTGTGCCATGATTTGACAATTAACATGTAAAAAATCAACACACCCAATGAAACTATATTTCAAAACACTCTTTGAGTCTTAAAGTGTTCATTAAAAGAGTTTTAGAGGGTGTTTGACATTGAATTTTAAAAATATTTTTGAAAAAAATAAAATAAAAATTTATTTTTATTTTAAATTAAACTTTTCAATTATTTTCAAGTGATAATATCAAAAATAATTTTTAAAAATAAAATATTTAATTTTAATATATATCTATAAAATATATTTTTAAAAACAATATTGATCGATTTCTTAAAACAATCACTTAAAATAGAATAGGGTGGTTGTTTCTGGAACATTCTACATGTTTCTCGAATAATCAGAACCAAAAATGAAAGAAGAAGCAATTTCTGCTATCACTTGAATTATAGAAACAAGGATAAGCAAAGTGAAGAAGAGAAAGAGAGGAGGCAGCAGTAACAGTACCATGGGAGTGGATTACTATAAGATATTAATTACAAGTCGATAAGACTGCTACAGATGATGATTTGAAAAAAGCTTATAAGAAATTAGCCATGAAGTGACATCTGTTAAGGAACCATCTCACCTAAAAACTTAAGCTTGTAGGTGAGGTCTCAGAATATGATTTATATTATTCTCTAACACATCCCCTCAAATGAAAGCCTTTTGGGCTTAAAACTTGCACAGGCCCACATTACCTTGTGCTTGATTTTTATCAAATAGAATGGGGGTGGTGAGATTCGAACTCGTGACCGCTGGGTCAACAAGGCTCTGATACCATGTTAAAGAACCATCTCACCTAAAAGCTTAAGCTTGTAGGTGAGACCCCAAAATATGATTTATATTATTCTCTAACAGCATCCCGATAAGAACCCAAATAACAAAAAAGATGCTGAAGCAAAGTTCAAGCAAATTTCTGAAGCTTCTAAACCCAATTTTTTTTTTTAAAAAAATTATTTTAATAAAATACTATTAAAAATAAATATCAAAAAATAAAAATAATATTTTTTTTCAGTAAAAAGCATTGCTTAAAGCAAAAAGATTTTGGTATGTTTTTTTGGAACAACTTAAGCAAGAAGTTGTCTTTTATTTCTAAGCCAATCACTGTCCTTCATTTTTTCCACAACGTAAAATATGCAACCCACGCAGGACGATCACTTTTGCTTTAAATAGAGCAGTTGTAGTCCACAGAGGTCGAACAGCTCTCTCATCCAACTTCCATTTCCATCAACAACATGACTAGTTGGAGTAGCGCATCAGCCGATGGTATCTTTACTGAATTTTTCGGCCCAAATCAAAACAGGAGAGTATCAGGGCTCTCCGGTGACATACACGGCAATGTCGATGGTATCTCTGGAATTTTTGAAAGAAGTGTCAATGTTAATGCTGCAGGAAAAGATCCTCCAATTAAGCACACCCTGCCTTGTAGTCTTGAAGAGCTTTATCAAGGGGCTACCAAGAGGGTCAAAATAACTCGACAAGTGACTGATCGAACCGGGTAAGTGTCCTAAACATCACTGTTCTTGTCTTGTTTTATGGTCAACTGGCCCTGCTTCATGGTCCCTGTAGCTTTGATCAAACATGTTGACTCTGGTCAACTGGTCCTGGGCTTGATTGTCGAAGATTTGTGTGAGATAGCGCGATTATCATTTATCATTTTACGGTCTTCTGAAAGGCCGAAGAGATTTATTAATGATGTTTCTTGTGCTCTTTATATGTTTTTTTGTGGGATCGAGCGCAGCTTGACGAGGAAAATAGAGGAGATTCTCACCATTGAAACGAAGCCTGGTTGGAAGAAAGGCACGAAGATCACTTTCGAAGAGAAAGGGAACAAACGGCCGAATTTTACACCCGCTGATGTTGTCTTCACCGTCGATGAAAAACCCCACTCCGAGTTTACTCGTGATGGAAATGACTTGATCGTAACTCGGAGGATTTCCATAACTGAAGCCTTTACAGGCTACACTGTCCATCTCACAACCTTGGACGGCAGGAGTTTGACCTTTCCGATCAACGATGTGATCCATCCCAACTATCAGAGGGTTGTCCATAATGAAGGGATGCCGATCCTCGGCGATCGAACAAAGAGAGGGATTCTGAAAATCAAGTTCGATGTCAGGTTTCCGACAAGTGTTAATGCAGAGCAGAAGGCTGGAATCAGGAGAATCTTTGGTGCTTGAGATCTCTATATCAGCACGCGAGACATATCCTCTGTGAAGGAAGCCCTAGTATTGGTTGTATTAGTATTTCATCATTTCAGACTCTTAAGTTGTATTATATATATATATATATATGTAGGAGGTGAGCCATCTTTCTGAGATGTTTAATGGAGGTTTGGCCAACTTCTCAAGAATGGTTTCGATGAAAACTGCTTTGCTTTGATTGGTGTTGAACCCTTTCTTTTTTGACAGCAAGAGGTCTGGCTCGTCGGAAAATCTCCTGCCGGCCAGATCCTGAAACATCAGTCACTGGAAATCTAAATTATCATGCACAACACATAACTTGTACACAAGATCGAGCTGAATTTAGTAACTTTGCACAGGAATACAACAAAAGGCAACCCAACGATCAAACTAGAAAACAATATTAAAAGTTTAAGGACGGATGTAGCAAGGGAAGACAAAGCAAGGGACAAAAAAGAATAGAAGTGCAAAATTAGCGTTAACCCGACTCCTAAATACCACAAATCCCCAAATACTACTACTCTACCTCCACCATCGTCACATCGCCATAATAAAATATAATAATAATAAATAAATAAAACAGAACAAAAGCGGGCGAGCAAAGCATCCCAAAAAGTTTTTGAAGCAGGAAAACAAGATAAGCAAAGTGAAGAAGAGGAGGATAGGAGGCAGCAACGCCATGGGAGTGGATTACTACAAGGTATTGCAAGTTGATAAGACCGCAAAAGATGATGATTTGAAGAAAGCTTATAGGAAATTAGCCATGAAATGGCATCCTGATAAGAACCCAAATAACAAAAAAGAAGCTGAGGCTCAGTTCAAGCAAATCTCTGAAGCCTATGATGTAAGTACCTACCCTTTATGCCAAATGCTTTATGATTAGATTTCGTGATATGGGTTTGTTTTAAAATTGAATAACCTTTCTGAGATTTGTGGGCTTTGATTGCTCTATTTCTTGCTTGGATGTGTTTATGCATGACGTTATATATTCTGTGATCCGGTTTTTGTTAAATTTGATAATCGTGCTGAAACTTGTGGATTTTGATTATTTTGGCTAATGTTTAGATTAAAATGAAAAAAAAAATGTCTTTTATTGGATTTTTTTGTTTTTCCATGTATCGGGTTCTCACCTTAGCCTGTTGTTTCAGGATTATCTGTCTATTGTAAGTCACAACTTCAAAGTTTCAATCTTTAATGACATTAATCATCATAAAACCTTGTGGGTTCTGTGTATTGGATCTGTAGACTACCGGATTATAAGCAACTCCAAGGATGCATGATTTCTCTGAAATTTGTGGAGTTTGATTGTTTTTGTTCATGATTATATAAAAATGTCTGCATCTTTACTGTGATCTCGTGCTTAAACTTCTGGGATTTGAAGTTCTGTTGTGCTTATTATAGTTATCATGAGGAATTAACTGTTTCTTGTAAAATAATAAGTCCAGAGTTTGAGTCTTTGAAGGCGCAAGGAGAATTGTCTGCAATGCAGTTCTTGACTGGTCAAGATCGAAATTCATTGTAAAGATTTATTGTTTGATTGTTGTTTTGAAACTTAATGTTTTATCATCCAGGTTCTTAGTGACTCACAGAAAAGAGCGGTATATGACCAATATGGTGAAGAGGGTTTAAAGGGTCAAGTACCACCACCTGGTGCTGGTGGAGCTTCATTCTTTTCTGGTGGAGATGGCCCCGCATCATATAGGTTCAATCCCCGAAATGCAGATGACATTTTTGCTGAATTTTTCGGGTTTTCAAGTCCTTTTGGTGGGATGGGAGGTGGTGGTGGAGGCATGAGAGGGGCAAGGTTCCCAGGTGGAATGTTTGGTGATGATATCTTTAATTCTTATGGTGAAAGTGGAGGGTCAATGCATCAAAGTGCTCCTAGAAAAGCTCCACCAATTGAGAATAAACTGCGTTGTAGTCTTGAAGAGCTTTACAAGGGAGCAAGCAGGAGAATGAAGATATCCAGGGAGACTTTTGATGCTAGTGGGTGGGTATTAAGAATTGCCTTTTATGTTAATTACCTTTCTCCTTAGTTTGCATCTGAAGTGTGGTTCCTTTCAGTTTGAATTTCTCTAAGGGACTTCTTTATATTTATTTGTAGTCAAATTGAGCATCAACTTGCCATTTTGTTTTCAACAATCCACTGCCTAATGGGATTTACTTGATAGATTAAAGAATCAAGTGCATTTTATTTTCTGAGATATCACTTGCTTCCTTTGCTTGTAGCATAATAAATGTTCTTTTAATGTTGCCAGAGATCTGTGGGATTAGCTGGCAGATCATTTTGCAATCTAGTGAAAGCCTTTGAAGCTTTTTCAATGATGTTTTTTGTTCAGAGCTCTACTAGCTACTTGCTTGTTCATTTCACTGAACTTGTACTTTTCTTCTTTTGCAGCAAGCTCGTGCCAGTGGAGGAGATTCTGACCATTGACATAAAGCCAGGTTGGAAGAAAGGCACCAAGATCACCTTCCCTGAGAAAGGGAATGAACAGCAACATGTTATACCAGCAGATCTAGTCTTCATTATTGATGAAAAAACCCACCCCGTGTTCAGTCGCGATGGTAATGACTTGATCATCACACAGAAGATATCCTTGTGTGAAGCCCTGACAGGTTACACTGTCCATCTCACAACCTTAGATGGAAGGAATTTGACTATTCCCATCAACACCGTGATTCATCCAAACTATGAGGAGGTTGTTCCAAAGGAAGGGATGCCAATCCCAAAAGACCCCACAAAGAGAGGGAATTTGAGAATCAAGTTCAGCATCAAGTTTCCAACAAGGCTAACTTCAGAGCAGAAGGCAGGAATGAAATCTCTCATGGGAACTTGAGATCAGTATTAGAAAGTGATGCCCCTCCACAGAAATGGAACGCTTTTTGTTAATAGGCATTTTAGGAATTACTGAACAGAATGTAGCATTTGGATTGTCATTTCTTGACACATGACTTGTTATTTTTGCCTTCTCTTTTTCGCTCAATTAAGTATTTCTTTTATGGAAAAACTTCCACTGAATTCTGCAAAACACTTGGTGCATTATATAAGTTTGTGATTGAGCTACTGAATTCGGTAATGTAGTCACAGAAAGTGATAATGTAAGTCGCCAAATGTGATGCTGACTATATAATGGAATAAGAATTCGGTGACCAAATTACTGAATTGCACAATACAATGAGCTCTTTTGCAGAATTCAGTGAAAATTTTGAAAACAGCATGGAAAGGCAGTGCCTTCGCTTTTCTGGAAAGGCATTATAGAAGCAGATGCGGTCAATGTCAAGGGCCTTAAATGTTAAGGGTGTATTAACTTCTTGATTACAGTAATAAAAACTTGGCACCAGTTTTTTGGTGGTGAATCCTTCTCTTCTTTTCAACTTCCTGCAGAGATGATGAATGGGACTGAATTACTAAGAGAATAAGACATGGTTAGTAGATGATGAAGGTTGCAAGTGTATGAAGCTACCTGGCAATGGAATGGTTAATCCTGCTAAGAATCCCAATGGCACGGGAAAGGCTAATGCCACTGTTGATTTTATTATGCAAATGTACATTTCTCGTCCTCAGATTCTGACACTGTTGGAGGTTGGCATGAAGAGGGATTATTTGTCCTCAAATTATGAAACCAGCAGTGAACTTTTGAGCTCATCTGACCCATCAGGATGTACTGCTCATGATGCTTTCAATACAGAAACTGCTCCTGTTCTTCCATGGTTACCACAAACAACAGCTGCTGTAGCTCTAAGGATCATTGAATTTGATGCATCCATCTCATACATGCTGCATTTTATTGTGAGTACACCATTTCAGAAGATTTGTGCTTGATGATATGATAAACAAAAACCATTTGCATGTTTCATTAGGTTCAGTCATTTGAGAAGAAAAAAAGAGCATGTCTTTTTTAGCCATAGACTGATGTCATGAAGCCATGCTTCCAATGAGTTGTCTCTTGGTCATTAAATGTGCATCTTGAAGAAGTAGAAACCTGAGATTAGTAACCCTAATACTAAAAGCAAGGGATGTAGGTCTGAGGCTTTTAAGTAGCATCTCAAATGCTAAGCAGTAGTTCCAATATCCTAGGTTCATGTCTTCATAATCCAGGTACACAGGAGAGCACAAAAATTCATGCCACAAACAAGTATCATCTCAAATGCTAAGCAGTAGTTCCAATATCCTAGGTTCATCTCTTCATAATCCAAGTAGACAGGAGAACACAAAAATTCATGCCACAAACAAGGCCAAACATAAACCTGAAGTAGGTCGTCAACACATGATGAGGACTGCAGCTTCATACCCCAAGATTTCCGGTGGCCATTGGTCCAAACAGGTTGGAGAGCTTCTGGCAGAACAGAAACCTGCCAACCCAAAGCACACAAAATTTAAGAAAGCAATAATAAAGATGTAACATAGCCATAGTTTTAAATTGTGGGTTTCAATCACGATAGCATTAGCAATCACGGATCACCAACAACAGTACTATAGCACTGAATAACTATAATGAGGTACACTGATTCTGTAAATAATGGCTGTTATTTAAACTGTGGACTTTCTTGCCATACTTCGAGTCATTATACTGATAGGTGGCAAGGATGATGTCTAATTCAAACCATGACTTTGAGGGCACTTGCCTCTATCAAAGCTAGTAGCAATTTTAACAATCTGATCCTTGGTGGAAAAGATAAGCTGCACAAAGCACTGTTAGGGTCCATCTTTAGCTTCCTTTCACAATAAGCCACATGTTCAGAAATATTCAAGCCAGTCTGAGAGGCTTCAAGCGTCTTGTGGCAAGAAGGACAATGGCTGTCTTCAAAAAAGTAAGTGTCATGGCAGTAATCACAAACACCGAGCAGTTGTGTGCATCTTTTCTTCTCATACTTCATGGCACACAAGACCGGAGACTTGAAGCATTCTTTCCACATCCACTTCTCAAAGTCTTGTAATCTCTTCAAGGTATGATTTTTTTCAATTTCATTCCTTCCAAGCTCAATTGTGAAAGATGTTGAGGTCTCAGACATATCAGAATGTGGAACACACACAGTGCTGCGTGGACTATCCATAAACACAATGCCCAGATTACCCCTCACATTACGCAGCTAAAAACCATAACCAAGGCGAAATATCACAATTCCACACATGGTAGTTCAGTCAATATACGAAAACCACCCGGGAAGGTAGTTATATTCCAGGAGTTCTGCTTTATCAGGAGGTTTAGGCATCTCTTCATAGTCACTTCGAAACTGAAACACATATCGCGTATAACTGCTCCCCGTGGAACGATCTACGTGAATTTGAATTCAAGAACACGATAGAAAGACAATGGGAGATTGCAAGCCATTAGGGTTTTTGTTAGGGCTTCCCTTTGCATTGCTTGCGGTAGTTTTGTCCATTGTTGGAACAGTAATATGGCTCTTTGGGTGAGCCCATTCATTTTATCTTCTTCCTTCTTCTTTCTCGATTACGATTTCAAGAACTTGATTCCATTCCTGTTCATGAACCCTACGTGTTTTCACTCTGTCAAGAAAAATATAATATGTTGGTGTTAATTTTCTTGGGAGAAAAAGCAGGTGGTTTTGACTTAAGATTGATTTGAAGAAAACCCAGATGATAATATCTTTTTTATGGTTAATAATTTTCATTTTCGTGTGTGCGATTGACATTTTTTTTGATGGAATGTAGGACAATATTGAGTTGCCTGTGCCCATGTTGTGTATGCTGTGCAGCTCTGGCCAATTTTGCAGTGGATATTGTGCATCTTCCTGTTAGGATACTGAGATGGTTCATCGATGAAATCCCTTGTTAATCTTCTTCTTCTGCTGCTGATCTCTATTTTCTCTGCTTGCTAATTGCATTTTCCCTCCTCCATTAGAACTTTTTGTATTCTTTTTTAATGCCCAGATCAACTCTGTAATTCCTCTAACTGTCTGCTATCCTGTTTATGATCATTTGGAACTTTGGAATTTAATACTTTACAGATAAATAATGATAAGAAAACCTCTTGTAATTCAATATTTCATTCTTCCTGATGGGGGTTTACTGGGTTTCCCCCCCTGAATTATTTTATTTGTTGTTCATTGAAGCTTAATACTCTCATTTTAGTGGGGGGAAAGAAAAAGAAAGTTTCATTGTACTGTTATGTTACTGTTTGTTCTGGCACGAAATTCCTTAAAAAGATTTATATAGATTTTGCTATTTTAAATTGATTTTTTTTTTATAAATGTTAATGACACGTATTCAATCCACTTTCATTAATAAATTCAAAAGTTTCTGGTGCTAGAAAGTATATTTTTGAAAAAAAATAAAATAAATAAGTCCGAATTATCTCTTTCCTTCCTGTTCCCATCCTCTATTTTATCACCATTTAGGCTTGTTTGTGCTTGAGTTGGATGAGAATTAATATTCAATTGAATATTTAGGTAGAGAATAAGTATGGTTTGACCATTTTTCTCCTACATGGTAAAAAAAACTTTTTTTATTTATTTTAAATTATACATTTACGTTACCTTCTCCTACCTAATAATGATTTTTTAGATATTTATTTATATTATATTTAATAGCTAACTACTTTTATATTCGATGAAAACAAGTTTTCTTTATTGAGAAATGAAGAATGGTGGATGCCTTTTGTTATCCAAAGTACGGCAACTTGCATAATCATATGGTTTTCAAAGTGCTATGATCATGTTATAACAACTAATTTGATGTGTTATCTTAAATTAATCACCGAGTTACCTATTTTTTGTGCCATGATTTGACAATTAACATGTAGAAGGGCAAGTTGAGTTTTATTTATTTATTTATTTACTCTACAATATCTCTTTCAAAGGAAGAAAATGGAATGGAGCAATAAAAAGAGGGTGGACAGCTAAACACATTATTTACAATATAAAATATAAACATATTATTCACTAAAAAGATTTACCATGCAATTTTAATTTAAAAGAAAAATAGTTAAAATTATTTAATTCAATCTAATTCCATAGATATTTTTTATAATAATATAATAATTATTAATAAAATTCAGATTATACATAAAATTTAATTTAAATTTAATTTAATTTCACTTCTAATTTGATTTTCAAGAAACTATAAAAAAAAATCAACACACCCAATGACACTATATTTCAAAACACTCTTTGAGTCTTAGAGTGTAGATTATAAGAGTTTTATAGGGTGTTTGATATTGAGTTTTGAAAATATTTTTGAAAAAAAATAAAAAAATATATTTTTATTTTAAATTAAACTTCTCAGTTATTTTTAAATTATTTTTTGTGATAATATCAAAAGTAATTTTTCAAAATAAAATATGTTTTTTTAATATATATTTTTTAAAAAATATTTTTAAAAACATTGATCGATTTCTTAAACAATCACTTAAAATAGAATAGGGTGGTTGTTTCTGGAACATTCTACATGTTTCTTGAATAATCAAAACCAAAAAAAAAAACAAGTAGCAATTTCTGCTATCGCTTGAATTAGAGAAACAAGGATAAGCAAAAGTGAAGAAGAGAAAGAGAGGAGGCAGCAGTAACACCATGGGAGTGGATTACTAGAAGATATTACAAGTCGATAAGACTGCTACGGATGATGATTTGAAAAAAGCTTATAGGAAATTAGCCATGAAGTGGCATCCTGATAAGAACCCAAATAACAAAAAAGATGCTAAAGCAAAGTTCAAGCAAATTTCTAAAGCTTATGAGGTATGTACCTGCCTACCTTTAACAGTTCAAGGCTAGATTTTGTGATCTGGGTTTGTTGTTAAATTGGATTATCTTGCTGAAGTATGTGAACTTTGATAAATTTATCGAAAAATGTTTTCCTTAATGGGATTTCATAATTTAAAACTCTTGGATTTGTAGTTTGTTGTGTTTTTATTACTGTTTATCTCGATGAATTCTCTGTTTCATATTAGAAAATATTTGAATTTGATGGCTTTCATTCATGTTGGATTAAATAAAGTTTCTATCTTTATTGGGATTTCATGGTTAAATTTCTGGGATTTCTAGTTTATTGTGATTGTTATATTATCATTATAATTATCTGGTTCTTATAAGTCAACAACACCAAAGTTTCAATCTTTGATGGCGTTTATCAACATAGAAACTTTGGAGTATTAGCTGGGATTCGCAGTCATTGATGTCATGGGGAATTCTCTGTAAAATTGGAATTATTAGATTGGTTATTTGATTGATTTTGTATTAAAATTCAGTGTTTTTTATGCAGGTCCTCAGTGATATACAAAAAGAGCAGTGTATGACCAATATGGTGAAGAGGGTCTAAAGGGGCAGGTACCACCACCTGGTGCTGGTGCTGGTGCTGGTGCTGGTCCTGCTCCTGGTCCTGGTGGAGCTTCATTCTTCTCCACAGGAGATGGGCCTACAACATTTCGGTTCAATCCCCGCAACGCTGATGATATTTTTGCAGATTTTTTCGGGTTTTCAGGTCCATTTGGAGTGATGGGAGGTGGCAATGGAGGCATGAGAGGGACAAGGTTCCCAAATGGGATGCTTGGTGATAATATCTTTAGTTCTTTTGGTGAAGGAGGTGGAGGGTCAATGCATCAAAGTGCTCCTAGGAAATCTCCTCCAATTGAGAAAAGGCTGCTTTGTAGTCTCGAGGAGCTTTACAAGGGGGCTACCAAAACGAATGAAGATATCTAGGGACATTGTTGATTCAAGTGGGTAAGTTTATATCTCCTTACATCAATTAAATTGCTCTAGGTTTGTTTCTGAAGTATGGTTCCCTTTAGTTTGTGTGAAGTTCTGCTAGGGGTTTCTGCCTATCAAATTGAGCATCAAGTTTTTCTCTTTTGATTTTCCACATGTAATGGCCTGATGGAGGTGCTGGCTAGATCATAGAATAAATGAATGTTGTTTTCGTTGATTTTACTTGCTGTCCATGCTCATAACACAAGAATTTTGAATCTCTGCTGTTAGCGAATCATGATATTAGTTGCCATATCAATTCACAATCTAGTAAAAGCCTTGGAGCGTTTTTTATAATGATTTTTATGCGCAGAGCATTAGTTGCTGGATCATTTCACTAAACTTGCACTTTTCTTCTTGTGCAGCAAGACCATACAAGTGGAAGAAATTCCCTGAGAAAGATCACCTTCCCTGAGAAAGATCACCTTCGAAGAGAAAGGGAACAAACGGCCGAAGATCACTTTCCAAGTGTTAATGCAGAGCAGAAGGCTGGAATCAGGAGAATCTTTGGTGCTTGAGATCTCTATATCAGCACGCGAGACATATCCTCTGTGAAGGAAGCCCTAGTATTGGTTGTATTAGTATTTCATCATTTCAGACTCTTAAGTTGTATTATATATATATATATATATATATATATATATATATATGTAGGAGGTGAGCCATCTTTCTGAGATGTTTAATGGAGGTTTGGCCAACTTCTCAAGAATGGTTTCGATGAAAACTGCTTTGCTTTGATTGGTGTCGAACCCTTTCTTTTGTTGACAGCAAGAGGTCTGGCTCGTCGGAAAATCTCCTGCCGGCCAGATCCTGAAACATCAGTCACTGGAAATCTAAATTATCATGCACAACACATAACTTGTACACAAGATCGAGCTGAATTTAGTAACTTTGCACAGGAATACAACAAAAGGCAACCCAACGATCAAACTAGAAACAAATATTAAAAGTTTAAGGACGGATGTAGCAAGGGAAGACAAAGCAAGGGACACAAAAAGAATAGAGATGCAAAATTAGCGTTAACCCGACTCCTAAATACCACAAATCCCCAAATATTACTACTCTACCTCCACCATCGTCACATCGCCATAATAAAATATAATAATAATAAATAAATAAATAAAACAGAACAAAAGCGAGCGAGCAAAGCATCCCAAAAAGTTTTTGAAGTAGGAAAACAAGATAAGCAAAGTGAAGAAGAGGAGGAGAGGAGGAGCAACGCCATGGGAGTGGATTACTACAAGGTATTGCAAGTTGATAAGACCGCAAAAGATGATGATTTGAAGAAAGCTTATAGGAAATTAGCCATGAAATGGCATCCTGATAAGAACCCAAATAACAAAAAAGAAGCTGAGGCTAAGTTCAAGCAAATCTCTGAAGCCTATGATGTATGTACCTACCCTTTATGCCAAATGCTTTATGATTAGATTTCGTGATATGGGTTTGTTTTAAAATTGAATAACCTTTCTGAGATTTGTGGGCTTTGATTGCTCTATTTCTTGCTTAGATGTGTGTATGCATGACGTTATATATTCTGTGATCCGGTTTTTGTTAAATTTGATAATCGTGCTGAAATTTGTGGATTTTGATTATTTTGGCTAATGTGTAGATTAAAATGAAAAAAAAATGTCTTTTATTGGATTTTTGTGTTTTTCCCTGTATCGGGTTCTCACCTCAGCCTGTTGTTTCAGGATTATCTGTCTATTGTAAGTCACAACTTCAAAGTTTCAATCTTTAATGACATTAATCATCATAAAACCTTGTGGGTTCTGTGTATTGGATCTGTAGACTACCCGATTATAAGCAACTCCAAGGATGCATGATTTCTCTGAAATTTGTGGAGTTTGATTGTTTTTGTTCATGATTATATAAAAATGTCTGCATCTTTACTGTGATCTCGTGCTTAAACTTCTGGGATTTGAAGTTCTGTTGTGCTTATTATAGTTATCATGAGGAATTAACTGTTTCTTGTAAAATAAAAAGTCCAGAGTTTGAGTCTTTGAAGGCGCAAGGAATTGTCTGCAATGCAGTTCTTGACTGGTCAAGATTGAAATTCATTGTAAAGATTTATTGTTTGATTGTTGTTTTGAAACTTAATGTTTTATCATCCAGGTTCTTAGTGACTCACAGAAAAGAGCGGTATATGACCAATATGGTGAAGAGGGTTTAAAGGGTCAAGTACCACCACCTGGTGCTGGTGGAGCTTCATTCTTTTCTGGTGGAGATGGCCCCGCATCATATAGGTTCAATCCCCGAAATGCAGATGACATTTTTGCTGAATTTTTCGGGTTTTCAAGTCCTTTTGGTGGGATGGGAGGTGGTGGTGGAGGCATGAGAGGGGCAAGGTTCCCAGGTGGAATGTTTGGTGATGATATCTTTAATTCTTATGGTGAAAGTGGAGGGTCAATGCATCAAAGTGCTCCTAGAAAAGCTCCACCAATTGAGAATAAGCTGCGTTGTAGTCTTGAAGAGCTTTACAAGGGAGCAAGCAGGAGAATGAAGATATCCAGGGAGACTTTTGATGCTAGTGGGTGGGTATTAAGAATTGCCTTTTATGTTAATTACCTTTCTCCTTAGTTTGCATCTGAAGTGTGGTTCCTTTCAGTTTGAATTTCTCTAAGGACTTCTATTTATTTATTTTTAGTCAAATTGAGCATCAACTTGCCATTTTGTTTTCAACAATTCATTGCCTAATGGGATTTACTTGATAGATTAAAGAATCAAAGAGCATTTTATTTTCTGAGATATCACTTGCTTCCTTTGCTTGTAGCATAATAAATGTTCTTTTAATGTTGCCAGAGATCTGTGGGATTAGCTGGCAGATCATTTTGCAATCTAGTGAAAGCCTTTGAAGCTTTTTCAATGATGTTTTTTGTTCAGAGCTCTACTAGCTACTTGCTTGTTCATTTCACTGAACTTGTACTTTTCTTCTTTTGCAGCAAGCTCGTGCCAGTGGAGGAGATTCTGACCATTGACATAAAGCCAGGTTGGAAGAAAGGCACCAAGATCACCTTCCCTGAGAAAGGGAATGAACAGCAACATGTTATACCAGCAGATCTAGTCTTCATTATTGATGAAAAACCCCACCCCGTGTTCAGTCGCGATGGTAATGACATGATCATCACACAGAAGATATCCTTGTGTGAAGCCCTGACAGGTTACACTGTCCATCTCACAACCTTAGATGGAAGGAATTTGACTATTCCCATCAACACCGTGATTCATCCAAACTATGAGGAGGTTGTTCCAAAGGAAGGGATGCCAATCCCAAAAGACCCCACAAAGAGAGGGAATTTGAGAATCAAGTTCAGCATCAAGTTTCCAACAAGGCTAACTTCAGAGCAGAAGGCAGGAATGAAATCTCTCATGGGAACTTGAGATCAGTATTAGAAAGTGATGCCCCTCCACAGAAATGGAACGCTTTTTGTTAATAGGCATTTTAGGAATTACTGAACAGAATGTAGCATTTGGATTGTCATTTCTTGACACATGACTTGTTATTTTTGCCTTCTCTTTTTCGCTCAATTAAGTATTTCTTTTATGGAAAAACTTCCACTGAATTCTGCAAAACACTTGGTGCATTATATAAGTTTGTGATTGAGCTACTGAATTCGGTAATGTGGTCACAGAAAGTGATAATGTAAGTCGCCAAATGTGATGCTGACTATATAATGGAATATGAATTCGGTGACCAAATTACTGAATTGCACAATACAATGAGCTCTTATGCAGAATTCAGTGAAAATTTTGAAAACAGCAAGGAAAGGCAGTGCCTTCGCTTTTCTGGAAAGGCATTATAGAAGCAGATGCGGTCAATGTCAAGGGCCTTAAAATGTTTAGGGTGTATTGAACTTCTTGATTACAGTAATAAAAACTTGGCACCAGTTTTTTGGTGGTGAATCCTTCTCTTCTTTTCAACTTTCTGCAGAGATGATGAATGGGACTGAATTACTAAGAGAATAAGACATGGTTAGTAGATGATGAAGGTTGCAAGTGTATGAAGCTACCTGGCAATGGAATGGTCAATCCTGCTAAGAATCCCAATGGCACGGGAAAGGCTAATGCCAATGGCTATAAAATAAATTTATATCAACACATCAAAATTATATAAAATTACTAAAAATAATAATATCTTTTCCTGATAAGTAATAATAATAATAATAATAATAATAATAATAATAATAAATTGAATTATAATAATAGTAAATTAAAAATAAACTAATTAAAAGATTACGTGGAATTAATCAAATACCTGAAAATATGATTTCATTTATTATTATCATTACTATCTTTTCCTTTTTAAAAATATTTCCGGTGACAATTGGAAATTGAAAACCTTAAAAAAGGAAACGAACCGTGTATAATTTGTCAAACAAAACCCTATTCACAAAGCACATCAATCTCTCTTTTAAATTACAGCACTGAAAAACTATGGTCGTTGCTACTATGAAACCTGTTCAGCAAGGTTTGGATGAACCTCAAGAACAAGTTCATCGTATAAGAATTACTCTTTCTTAAAAAAACATCAAGAATATTGAAATGGTTGTTTTTACTTTGTTTTTTAATTTATCAACTAGTCTTTTTCTGGTTAATATATATAATATGAGTTGATCTTATCCGTGGTACTAATGATTAGAGCTTGAGAGTTAAGACAACTATTAAGATACTGATCAAAATACTTCATTCTAAAAAGCTGAAGGTATTGATTTAAAATCTAGATTTATTAATTACATATATATGTTGAATCAACAAGCACTTGGAAAAAGTGTGAGCTCCGTATACATAAGCGAGTTATTGACGAGTAATTGAAATTTCTTTTCAACTCTGATGATATGATAAAGCAAATTACTTCCATCACCATGAACTGGTGTGGAGGTTTAGGCAACAATTGCAGATTGATCAAGACTGTTTTTCTCTCTATGATTATTGCAATGAAAATTTGTTTTAAGAACAGTTTTAGTTTGGTATTTTGAATTTGAATTCTCTATTTTGAATTGTTTTGCTGGAGTAACTATTCAAAGAAACTTAAAATTTCAATTTTTTTGTTGATTTTTTTTTATTATGATGATAATGTTAAGTTTGTATTGTACTTTGATAGCAAATGGTCTAAACTTGGAGGAAAAATTCTTAGACCAATGAACAAATCATTGATATTTTGATTTCCAGTACAGTGATGGTGTTTTGAGCTATGCACAGTTAATGCTTCCTCTATAATTACATGAACTTCAATTAAAGTGTGCAGCAGATTTCAGTAAAGAATACAAATCAAGGAATTGACTATTTCTCCTGCATCAGCAATATTCTACACTTTTAAGGTTATTTCTCTAGTCACTGAAATCTGAAGATGAAGATTCGGTACCATGTTGGTCAGCATTTTGTCCTCCATCCCTGATTCCATCCTCATCGGAGTCCCTGTTGATGTATTCCTCAACATCCAAGTTCCCAAGCTCATCTTCAGCTTCATTCATGACATCATCATCTTCTTCTTCTTCATTGCTGTCAATATTATAATCACTTCCCTCCAGCAAGTCATCAGATTTGCCATTAAAACCACCTGCATAGTCATCTTTTACCTGATCATCATATTCATCTCCTGATTCGGGAACATTTTCATTTTCATCATTGTACTCGGATCTTTCAGAGCTGCTGGAATTTTTGGCCTCCTCCATGTGGAACCTTGTTTCATCAACATTCCGGGCATGCCTTCCCAAGTGTCTTGTAGACTGTTCATACATAGTTTCTTTGGGGATCTTTCTCCCAGGAATGATCTCAGCTGCTTTCTTGACTGCTTTTTGCCTACTTCTTATGCTGCGACGTCCACGTTTACGTCCTCCACGGCCACGAGGTCGCACTGTCCATGACAATACCTTGTCTAACCTATCACTACTTCTGGAAGCACTTTTCTTGCTGGATTCAGATCTGGAACCTATGATCTTTGTTTGTGATCTCCCACCACGAGTGCGGCCTCGACCCCTGCCCCCGGTCCCTTGTTCATGGCCCAATCCAGCTAACCCAACCCCTACATCAACCCAATCATCTTCTGGAAGTAACCCAGCTTGACGTGGGGTTTGAGTGGTTTCATTATCTGGGGTGTTCTTCACAACAGCATGCTTTGATGGCAGCTTCTAAGAAAACGTATAGAAAAAGAGTCAGGAATATAATACTAGTGAAATGAGAGATTATGTTCTGGGCCAGCACAGGTGTAAGAGTTCATTGCATAAGAACAGACCTTCACAAAATCCAGTAGTTCCATCATTAACACCCTCTATAGGCTAAAAATGAAATATCATAATTACCACTTTCCTCTGAGCTTTTTACAACAAGGGATAATTAATAGTGGTTCTCTGCCCATCACTTTTGTGCCTTGTTTTACATCTGAAACCAATTAACAACTATGTTGCTTCAAGAGAATTTAAGGTTGTATTTGGTTAGTGTTCCGGGATAGGAGGACAGATGCAGAAAGGATAGAAACATGTTTGATTGGAGGGACAGAGATAGACATAAAATATCCCACACATGGTTTCTTCTGTCTCAAGACAGTAACCAAAAGCTACTTAAAAGCTTCAGACCTACATCCCTTGCTTTCAGTATTAGGGTTACTAATCTCAGGTTTCTACTTCTTCAAGATGCACATTTAATGACCAAGAGACAACTCATTGGAAGCATGGCTTCATGACATCAGTCTATGGCTAAAAAAGACATGCTCTTTTTTTCTTCTCAAATGACTGAACCTAATGAAACATGCAAATGGTTTTTGTTTATCATATCATCAAGCACAAATCTTCTGAAATGGTGTACTCACAATAAAATTCCCAGCGCTCCTGTCCTTCCGAGAATCCAGTTTATGATGCAGCATGTATGAGATGGATGCATCAAATTCAATGATCCTTAGAGCTACAGCAGCTGTTGTTTGTGGTAACCATGGAAGAACAGGAGCAGTTTCTGTATTGAAAGCATCATGAGCAGTACATCCTGATGGGTCAGATGAGCTCAAAAGTTCACTGCTGGTTTCATAATTTGAGGACAAATAATCCCTCTTCATGCCAACCTCCAACAGTGTCAGAATCTGAGGAAGAGAAATGTACATTTGCATAATAAGTTCTCCAAATTAATTTTAACTAGACTATAAAACGAGAAAAGAAGCAATTAGCTCAGTATAAAATTTTGTCAAAAATGACAAAAAAACTGTAAAAGTAAAAAATCACCAAGTAAATGTAGTGGTTTAGCATTACATGTTAATGGAAGTAGATTAGAAATGCTCTAAACACAATAAACACTGGTTTCGGTATGTGAACAGATAATGAATCAACATTCAAATTTCACCCTCATTTTGATGTTACATACAGACCTTATCCAACAAATTGATACCAATATTGCAGGCATTTATTCTTGCTGTGAATATTTATGGACCACCACTATCATTGCTTTTAAATCTGCTGCCATGCACCGTTATACACATCGTTTGACACCAAAATTTTCAGGAAAAACAGGGGGGGACGAAGTTCCTCTATTGACTATTGGCCAGTTGCGCTTATTTCAACATGAAAACATAATCATCATCATAGGATATGTAAGTATCATCTAAAATGCTAAGCAGTAGTTCCAATATCCTAGGTTCATGTCTTCATAATCCAGGTACACAGTAAAGCACAAAAATTCATGCCACAAACAAGGCCAAACATAAACCTGAAGTAGGTCGTCAACACATGATGAGGACTGCAGCTTCATACCCCAAGATTTCCGGTGGCCATTGGTCCAAACAGGTTGGAGAGCTTCTGGCAGAACAGAAACCTGCCAACCCAAAGCACACAAAATTTAAGAAAGCAATAATAAAGATGTAACATAGCCATAGTTTTAAATTGTGGGTTTCAATCACGATAGCATTAGCAATCACGGATCACCAACAACAGTACTATAGCACTGAATAACTATAATGAGGTACTCTGATTCTGTAAATAATGGCTGTTATTTAAACTGTGGACTTTCTTGCCATACTTCGATTCATTATACTGATAGGTGGCAAGGATGATGTCTAATTCAAACCATGACTTTGAGGGCACTTGCCTCTATCAAAGCTAGTAGCAATTTTAACAATCTGATCCTTGGTGGAAAAGATAAGCTGCACAAAGCACTGTTAGGGTCCATCTTTAGCTTCCTTTCACAATAAGCCACATGTTCAGAAATATTCAAGCCAGTCTGAGAGGCTTCAAGCGTCTTGTGGCAAGAAGGACAATGGCTGTCTTCAAAAAAGTAAGTGTCATGGCAGTAATCACAAACACCGAGCAGTTGTGTGCATCTTTTCTTCTCATACTTCATGGCACACAAGACCGGAGACTTGAAGCATTCTTTCCACATCCACTTCTCAAAGTCTTGTAATCTCTTCAAGGTATGATTTTTTTCAATTTCATTCCTTCCAAGCTCAATTGTGAAAGATGTTGAGGTCTCAGACATATCAGAATCTGGAACACACACAGTGCTGCGTGGACTATCCATACCAGTGCCAGATTCAGGGCCAGCAGCCATTTCAACAGCTTCAGCTTTGATTAGATCTTTGATTTGTCCTTCAGTGTTAGCACGTAGCATTCTCCTCCTGATAGTTTCCTTGAAAGGCACCTCAATCTTTTGCAGCATTGCATGCAAATGAGATTCCCTAACCCCACGTACATCCAAAGATGACAGCAGTGTATCAAAACCCTGCATGAATATCATATAAATTGATGAAAACAAACAAATGAAAAATGCATTTGTAGGCAGATAACTTATAGAGCACTAGCCATTGTTTCATGGTGAAAAACGTTTTAAATGATCTTGAACAAAGGAACTTATAAATTTTATTAGTTCTGCACCATTCTGCATGTGGCAGCCATAACTTGCCCTTTTTACTACTGTAAATTCTAGCACAAAGAGCACAGTATTGCCAACACAATCTCAAGTATAAATTCACATATTCCACATGCATGGAAAATCAACACCATGCATACATGTGCACATGTGGCCTGATTTGTACATAGAGACTTGTGAGGCATATGGGTTCAAAGGGTAAAATACCTCTTCAGAATCAATAAGCCTCCAGCGACCATCATGTAACTCAACGAAGATCCTGCCACAGCCAGGATCATTGTGGGAAGTAGATGTGGTGAACTGCCAGTATCGGTTACGCCTGCGATCCTGACCAAGGGGCAATGATCTATATACATACATCTCTTCTGCCCTGTGACCAATAACAGATTTCAACTGCAAACGTGATTTTTCAGCAATATTTCCTGCTTGCTGATATGGCAGATTATCTGGACCAGAAGATAAATCTTGCATTTGCATGTTTCCTTCAAATGGCATATTATTCAGATAATTCATGCCACTCTGTCGGTCACTTAATTGTTCTTGCTGAACAAATGCATTCACAGGCATCCCGATACTTCTGTCATTGGCACTTACCATTGGGTCTGTAGCAGAAACTGTTAGGTTAGGTTCCATCTTGTTCCCTATAGATGATGAATATTGTGTCCTCATGACAAACTCTTCCTTCATACGACGTTTATCAAGTTGTGCTTCTGCCCACATTTGCTTCTTTAGAGCATTTGCTGCTTCTAAGCGTTCCTGAACAAGTCTCATCTGATATTAGAGACAGGCATATAGCATTTTTTAAGATTTCATTAGAAACAAAAGGAAATTATACCTCAAGAGCAACACGAATGGAGTTTCCTTCAATTGCCACACCAATCAATGCAACAAGCGCATTAAGACGCTCCTCGACACTCAGATCAGAGTATTCCCCTTCTACAAGCCCTTGAACCCATGGCTCACCTGGGTTTGCTTACATCAACACCTACATCTTGATCAGGAATGGTGCAGATTTCAGCAACATCTACAGATCCATCTATAGAAGAACCAGCACCCTTTAACTCATTAGTGTCTTCAGAATGTTGGGAATTCAAACCCGCTCTGACATTCTCAAGGAGGACTTGTGGAGTTTTGAGAGCACCACCACTCTCCATTCCATTCCCCAGGAGTGTTTTCCCATTAAATTCATTAGTTTCAGGAGAGTCATGAGCCTCTTTCTTAGAATTCAATCCAGTACCTAAATCATCAATCTCAGGATCCTCTGCCACGTCACTTTCAGAATCTTCATCTCTTTCAGCATCATCAGCATCTTCTCCATCTACAATACCACTTTTAAATGTCCTAATTCTTTCTTTGGCTGCAGAAAGTATTGCATCGGCATCAGCTGGGTCCTTCCTATATGCCTGACGTACACAATATGTTGATGGAGCTGTCCTCTCAAATAGTTTAGAATCCCTTGACAAAGCAGCAGCAATTGACGCTTCAGGTGTCTTGCTTGTTGTAAGATCCCTCAGCCCAGATTTCTTACCAAACATAAAAAAAAAGGGGGGAAGTGAATAGATAAGGCAAGTTTATGCAATGAGGGGTGAATATAAAGAGTTGACATTATAAAAGTACCTGAATCTTGTCTGCTACTTCTAATATGGTCAAACCCTTGCTCCCCTCAAGAGAGAGAACATGGAATGCTGCAAATTTAACAGTACCAGGAGTCAAGCGATGCCTAGATCTGCGTGGATTAGAAAATCCCCTTTCTTGCATTATGGAAACAGCATTTTCAACAGCTGCCCCATTCCGTAAATTAGTAATTACATCTTCACCATCATTACCCTGGATTTTAATGACAGGAAAAAACAAAACTATGAGGAAAACCGAAGGAAGTAAAAAAGATAGCAATAGGAATGGGAAGTGCCCTGAAATGCATGCAATATCTCCAGGTATTATTGTGAGAAATTTTCTGCACAATTATAAGACATGTTTTTTTTCTTTTTTCTTTTGGCAACATAATGACTTCAGGAAAAAAATATAGAACTTCTTAACAATCCAAATCATTATGCGATTGTGTCCCTCCAAGCTTCCTAAGTAGATAAATTGAAATTCCTCTAGCTGGGCCTAAAAACTGGAACTCATTTGGACAGGAAACTATGCCATGCACATGCAGCATAAAAAATCGATAGTGCAAGCTGCTTTATATTTACATTTATCAAACAATTATCACGTCAATCAAAAAGTGACAGCAAATCTTAAACTACCAGATGCAAGATCCCCTGTGGTCAAGCAAATATATTTGACCAACAAGTCAAACAACAGAAATTGAGCCAGCCAACCACAAACTTGAGAGAATTTAAAAACAAAACAGAAATGAAAATAAGGTTGAGTGCCAGTATGTATACCCCCATATTGAAAAATAGAAACCTTAAGGACCAATGGAACAGACAATAAGATACACCTGTTTCACTATATAATAAATACTGAAGCAGAAGTAAACCTTAGTATAAGATGTTTGGTAAATAAGTCACCCTACAAGGACTATAGCATTCTAGACAACAACAAATCTGATATAAGTAGTACAAAACTATGATAAATGATCATCTTTAGAGTCATGCAACAATCAAACTTGGAAAACAGTCCAAGCTTGCATAACCCATCCGCAATGAACAGTCATCAAATTATAGGAGAACAGTTACTGCAAATAAAAAAAACACAAATGACCAAAAGAAAAAGGGCAACCACCTCATTATCATCTCGGAGATATGCCTGATCAACATTCCTTTTCTTCAGTTGTGGCCCAAAACCTGCAGAAAGGCCGAATTGCCGCAATATTTCAGGCCAAGTTAATGGATTTAAGTGTCTCTGCCAGCTACGTAAATCAAAACCCCATGCATATGCCTGCATAGAAGCCCAATATAGTTTAGGAAGGACACAAGGAACATAAGTGAGGAGATAAAATTGCCACTGAAACAGGCAACAAAGAAGACTTACCCCTTCAACAATCTGAGGATGTCCACCACCAGGATTAGCTGCACCGTTTTGATTTTGCCCCAGCCCAGTTGAAGGTGTCCTAGCAACATCTTCAATGTCTTTAATGATGGATTTTAATAGGGCAACGTGTATTTCACTCAATAGCCTTGGATCCTGAAAGTACAGGGAGCAGGAAACACATCTGAATTCCACAAAAAGTAAGATAACACAACATCATTTGTCATGGATACTTACATAATCATGAAAAGCTTGGACAAACTCATCCAAAGTGAATGGCCATATCCCAAGAATATCTGCAAATGTGATTAAGAACCTCCAAACCTATACATTTACAGTTTACTTCAAAAGCTTAAAAAAAAAGATATGCCTATGTATTAGGAATTCTTAATCTTGTGGGATGCTGCATTTACTGCCAAGAAATAAACTCCTGTCCAAAATAAATGAACATGCACTCTATAATGGAATTTATTGAAAAAATTGGCATGGATGTTCTTGGTTAAAAAGGGACAGCATAGTGGTAACACCCACAAGAAACAATACAATCAAGGTTCAACTATATATAGAAGAGGTAAGATTTTTGGTTGAAAAGATGGGCTTTGTATTGAGGGATTGAAATATACAATGTATTGATAATAAGATAAAATAGATACTAACTTATAATGAAAACTCATTCTATCTCCTTTTTTAATTCATTAACCCCACCCACCTCACATTTATTAACTAAGGCATTAATAAATCAAATGGTATTTTCAAAACAATTACTTGAAAACTCATTGTACCCCATTTATCAAAAATGATTTACAACTATGCAGGAGAAATAAAATGTAGCAAAAAAATGATTTTCGTGCCTCCTTGAACAAAAATACAGTGACATTGGGAAACATTGAAAGAGAAAATCACACTTATGCTCAAAGAAGCAGCAAAAAAAACGCATGTAAAGAAAATGATTTTTGTGCCTACTCTAACAAAAATATAAATGACAGGCAAAGGATCAATATCTGAAACAAAAGCATAACACTAATAGAAGAAAGTATTTTGTTGCATTCCAGTCTCAACTATTCCCATCTTTCCAAGTCAAGCAGAGCGTAACAGAAAATAGGAAAAACTACAGAAACTCACCATAAGAAGATTTCCTACATTCTCCTCAGAATCATTCCAAGGTTGAATAAGAAAAGGCCTCTTTAATAGCACGGATTTCGGAGGGAACTCAGTCAGCTTATCTGAAAAGCAATATAAAAAGTTAAGCAGCAAGTGGAATGAAAATTGACCCACAATAAATCTAAACAAATGCATGTGCCTTTTAATATATATATATATATATATATATATATATAAAAAGATTGTGCACCAGTAAAATCTTCCAAGGCTCTGAATCAATATTTTGCACGAGTATTGCAAATGTTTGTTTGATCAAATCTAACATTACCAACCTCGAAATAAATCTAGATTTTGCAAAGTTTCAAAGTCCAGAGGAATAATCGAAGGCAATCCCTTGCTGGAGGCAGCCACCTCCATGAGTTCCAAGCGTTCATCGTCAATGAGCTCCAGTGACTCTTTTGCCATCCTCCGTGCTCTTGCCCTCTCAGTAGCAGCTTTTTGCCTTGCTGCCTCCTTTTCTCTACGCAATTCTTCTTTTTGTCTCATTTTCTCAACCTGAGTGCATAAATGAAAAAAAAGTTGCAATTTATCCTCATAGGCAAACATAACAGGACAGTCTTAAATACGGTTTTTGAACCTACTCTGATAGACTCCTTCTGCAAGTACTTTTCCCTGCGCTCCAGTTCACGCCTTTGCTCCCTCTGGTATCTCTCCACCTCTCGCTGCTTTTCACGCAACAACCTCTCTTCTTCCTTCCGCCTCTCACGGTCATGCTTTTCCATTTCTTTCCTCATTTGCTCTTCTCTCTGAAAGTACAACCAAGTTACATAACACTATCAGTATGAAATTACAGATTTTAAAAAGGAAACTCTTGTATGAAGACCCAGACCCTTCGCCTTAGAATATCTTGCTTTTCAAGCTCCTTTCTAATCCTTTTTTCATGGGCTTCGACTTCACGTGCTATTCTTGCCTCCTCACTCTGCAAAAAGTCAATAAAGTGCATTGTTTACCAGTCTACAGTTCAAAACTTATGAAATGCTTCACTTAATACCTTGCGTTTCCTCTCCATTCGCAAAGCATCCTCATCATGGGTGACTCTCCTGTCAGATGACATACAAGGATTGTCCAATGCAGTAACCGGGTGAGCACCAGATTGCACATCCATACCAATATTTGTAAGGGAGCATTTTTGTAGTACAGTTTCATACTCTGTAGTAGATGGAAAGCGATGGCCCTGCCTGCTTTCTTGAGGCATCAGACTTAGACTGGGCACTTGATTTGATAAACCATATTCAGAGGACACTTGTTCGTTTGCATGCATGAATGGCAGGGTGGCGGATATTGATCCAGTCTTCACATTATGACCATCAGCAGGTGAGCCATACTGGCATGATGGGGCAGCTCTTTCATATGCCTCTGCTCTAACAGTTGGCTGCTGTGGAAGGAATTGGTATTCATGCAGAGTCCTTGTAGTACTCTGAAAAACAAAACACAAGAACGTATCTATTGCCCATCAAAATTCAAGGGCATAAATGGGACAAAATATAAATTCTACAATTCGCCACAAGACAATGACATTACCAACAGATAAACACCAAAACAAAAGAAACCAAGTCATAAAAGAAAACTAGTTTTAATCTTCAGTGAGTAAAGGGATGGGCATCTTCACCTTGATGGGTTTTACATCAGGTCGCTCATATAGGTTGGCCTCAAAAACCCTTACAGGTTGTTTCTGCTGCCCTGTTGTCACTGATCCTAGAACCATATAAAAAGCTCATCAGATGTTCAAACTTAGTATTCTCGGAAATACCATCATATAGTAGCACATAAAGCAGCAAAAAAACACAGCATGTAACTTCGAGTTTGAGCTACACGGTAGCATGATTAATGTTCATTGTAAAAAAAGAAAGATCAAAACTGGATGCACAAAAGAGGTGCGCTTAACATTTATTAGAACATTTCACATGCTATATATCCCAAAATGCTAGCATGACCTGCATTTCTGAAAGTGTTAACTCTAGATAGTTGATCCCTAAGTTCATAGAACTTACATCTCTTTCTCATAAGTCCAGGAAAGTAAACAATCTTATGACTAGAAGCATGCATGACATCAGCTCAGAACAAAATTCTGCTGCAGGTAGAAAAACATCATTCTTTGAGAAGTCCTGTCTCATTTCATGGAAACAATTCTACAAGTCCTAGCTAAAGCACTGAAAAATGTCACCTTAACCACCTACAGTCTCTCAATAAGAGCCTGCTAAAAAAATTCTCCATTGCCCTTCCCAAGATGACCACATCTTGGAAAAGTTAAAAGAAAGATGTAGGGGAACAGCTGGGAAAAGTTTGGATCGTCAAGCTATTATCCATGCCCAAGGGCTATGACACTTGGATTTTGAGCTTGTGCAGTACATATGCATTCTTTTCTGTCTTTTTTCATTATTATTATTTTCATTTTCAGATTGCAAAAGACTTTTTTTTCTTCTTTTTTTTCATGTCAAATGCCTAACTCACAACTCAGCAATAAAAATGTTTCACAGGAACGTTTCATTCCCCGATCAAAGACACCCTGAAAAGGTACCAGCTCTGAAATTCCTCTACTGTCTTGTGAGAAAATCATTGACCTGGGACTAACCAAATCTGTGGAAGATGGAAGCCATTGGTAAGGAAAACTATAGCCTAAACAAAGGTTTCAATCTCAAATCTACCAAAGCATGCTAATCTCCACATACCCTTGTTTATTCAAAATTTTACAGAACAGATCTGTCTATGTTTTGGCAACATCACTTCTGCCGCAAATAGACACGTGAATTGCATATAAAAAAAAACATGTCGAACCAGAGAAAGAAACCAGAAAAAATTAAATTAAAAGCACGGCCTTGTGGAATTGTCTGTTGGCCTTTTAATTTCAATAAAAAAATCCATTATTTTTTTATACAACTACTTCCACCATCATCTCTAATGAATACTTCAAGCAAATTAAGATTTCATGCATTCATACTCCAAAAATCACAACCATTTCTAACATGTTCTATTGTACTAATAATTTCTTCAGGGCCAATATATCACGCAAATAATCATAATTTGATTAAAGTTATCTAGTAGGCTCAAATTCAATAATCACATATCAAGCGCAGACCAAAAGTACTAATCCAAATGAAAACAATCTGCAATGTTGTCGATTAAAGCACATTCGGTGATTTGATAAATTTTTTGTATGGCTTTAAATTTCAACATGTGATCATAGAATAAAACGGTGCAGAATGCAGGCAACAAAACTCAATCCAACAGTACCTATAGGTGCACCAAATGCATCCGGTGGCAAAGGGTCAAACTCCATCCCAAGAATCGGACCATCCTCTCTCAAAGGCTCCCCCAACTGAGCTTCCACAAATGCTATCGCTCTAAGCTCTGCAATAGACTGCTGTGGCTCATAATATCTATTCATTGTTTGCACATCAGCACTAATTCTTGGAATAGCCACCCCAGTAGGTCTTCCAACTGCTCGTCGTAGATCCACACCGAGCACAAATGGACTTGACCCTGACCCATGTTCATTTCCAACCTCAGCCACCACTCCCATTTCCCCTCCACCTGGCATCCCTGCCAGTGATGGTGACTCCTTACATGGGCGCTTCACCGAAGGTGCCTTCCTGTCCTTCAAACGCCTATGGCAGAACCACATCTGCAACTGCCGATCAGACAGTCCTAATTGTACTGAAAGCTCAGCCCTTACTGCTTCTGATGGGTATGTATCCACTAATAAGAAAACCACAAATTTACACCAACCAACAGCAAAATTAATTATAAAAAAAAAACATAAATTAAGAATAATAAAAACACGCCATTACTATATATAAACAAAATCTGCAAAAATAACAAAGCAAATTAGGTACAATTCTTAGCATTTCACAAACAGGTTTTACATTTCAGTTCCAGGATCAGAATAAACCACCAAAAATAGTTGAAGACAAGTGTGTACAAAACGATAATTAGCAAACCCAACCTGTACAAATGAACAAAAGAAAAACATAAATTTATCCTAAAATAACAGCACAAATGAAACAAATTACACAGACCCCATTAAAGCTCGACACTTCACAAACTACCACAGCATTTAAGCTTCCGAAAAATCATAATTTCTCCGAAAACACAATTAAAATCACAAATTTACAGCAAAACCATAAACAAAAAATGCAAAAGTTCAGAACTTGAAACGAACAAACCTGAATAGATTTTCTCCAAAATCTCAAGCTGGGAAGCAGATTTCATTTTCCTCTTGGACTTACTTTCTCCCTCTCCTGGTGTCTTATTCTTCGCTTCCACCTCCACGCCACCACCATCAGCAGCAGCTTCCTCCATTAGTTAAGATCACCAAAAAGCTTCCAACTTTAACAGAGATACCAGCTTTTAAAACAGACCCATTTCAGAAATCAATAAATAGATCCAAACCCACCAATTTAAACTTAACCAAATCCCAAAAAATAAAACTTGACAAATTGATTCATGGATAAAGCTCCAAGCTTTCT
The DNA here is from genome assembly GCA_029204005.1 of Salix udensis. Taxonomy (NCBI): domain Eukaryota; kingdom Viridiplantae; phylum Streptophyta; class Magnoliopsida; order Malpighiales; family Salicaceae; genus Salix; species Salix udensis. The sequence continues at coordinate 720,442 of CM055025.1, forward strand.
CTCACTAAAAGATGAATTATTAGGTAAAATATCTCTCTCCAAGAGAAGAATCAATGGTGGTGATGATGTTTTTGTTTTTGGTGAGTGTTGTGATTTCGATGTGAGGGTAGGATTTCAGATTTGATGAGAGAATAAAAGAGCAATTAATGATAAAGATTAATAATAAAGATTGTTGTTTTTTGTGTTGTTGAAAATGAAAATAAAGCAGTAACCAAAAATAATAGTAGGAAGATTGTTTCAAGGTTTGATTTAATGATTGAACAAGTGATACTATTGCTGTGTTTCTCTCTCTAATTGCTTCTTTCATTTTCTTTTCTTTAATCTTTTTATTTGATTTTGAGGTGGTAATAATAATAAAATTTGGTATTTGTCAGATGACAATAGAGACTACTTTTTGATTTTTTGAAATCAAAAGAAAAGAGAATGGAATTGTTTTAGATTGATTCACAAATTGTGGACTTTTTTTTGTGGATTGTGTCTCTGGAAGGGGAGGAGAGAGTTGAAATTTTTATCTCTCTCTCTCCCTTTTGTTTTCCAAGTTTTATACTTTTATTAGTGGGTGATAAAGTAGCGTTTAGCTCCTCTAGTCTTAAAATGTTTCAATTCAGTACTCATGAGCTACCTTTTTAATGTCAACTCCATGATTTTTGGAAGGATTGTTGTTTTGATATTATTTTTATTTTTGTCTTATTTTCATGTTTTAAATTTCTTTTTATCTCTTTAAAATAGTACTTGTTTCGGTGGATTTTTTCTAGAGCAATAAAATTAAGAAATATTATGTGATTTGAACATTTAATTGCCATTGTTAAAGTTTATCTTTCATTTAAACTAATTTTAGCTAAACTCACAACTAATCCAACTAAATGATGTTTTTTTTTAATTGAGTAATTGTTTGAAAGTGTAGTTGAAGTTTTTTTTTAAAGTATTTTTCATTCAAAAATACATTAAAATAATTTGTTTTTTATTTTTTAAAAAACTATTTTTAACATCAACATACAAAAATGATTTAAAAACATTAAATTTTTTAATTTAAAGTAAAAAATAAAAAAAACAATTCGTAAGCGATTTTAAAATACAATGTCAAACAAGAATATGTTTAAGAGTATGGTTGCGGTTTATTTTTTAAAGCGCTTTATTCACTTAGAAATGTATTAAATAATATTTTTATTTAGTTTTTTAAAAAAATATTTTTGATGTCATCACAATAAAATGATATAAAAATACTAAAAATAGTTTAATTTAAAGTAAAAAATATCTGATTTTATTTATAAAAAAAAATCAAGTGCTTCCCATACTAACTAGCTCAGTTAATTCAACCAAATAATCGAGGTTGTTGTCCAAATTCATCCTCCATGCATTTGTTTGGCCTAACTTTTATGTTAGGCATCTTCATTTTTATCTCGAAAAAATATAAAAAAAAATGCACAAAAAAAATAGTTCTTAGATCACTTAATTTCATCTAAATCTAGGATACTCGTCCCACTCTAGATCACCTATCTATCTAACTTCTAATCTCACTTTATCACTCTACCTATGATCCTTAAATTCCCTCGTTCTCCTAGATGGTTGAAGTTTTCAACTAAGGATAAATTTATCTTTGAAAATGGTTGAAAACTTTTCTTTGTAATTTTAAAACATAAATTGCTAATTTTCATTTATATATATATATATATATATATATATATAATGAACATCATACATATTTTCATTTATATATAAACTAATAATATATTTGGTATTGTATTGTTTTTTATCACAAATTGAGAAGAAAACACGTTTAAGCAATGAATACATGATATAGAGTCTGAATGTTTGGTATTGTATTGTTTTATATATTTTTTAAAATATTTCTCACTTGAAAATTAATCGAGATAATATAAATTTATATATATTTAATTATAAAAAAATATTTTGATATATTTATATATATATAAAAGAAATGTCAGGATAAAACATAAAAGAAATGTTAGGATAAAACACTATCACACTCTCTCCGTGGCTATCTACTTCTACTAGAGTCTAAACTTACTTGATAAGAAGAAAAAAAAATTGTGTCCAAAAGTTCTTCCACCACCAATTGGAGCGCGTGGATACCACTCTTCACTGTCATGATAATCTTTCTTTTCATCATTAAAGATGGACAATTAATGGTGGGAGATAGACATGTTCTTCTCTAAAATTCCAAAAGCCAATTAATATTAATATAATTACTAAATTAGACCTTGAGGGTTGATTCTATAATCTAATAACTCAAGGTATAACTCCTGTTAGATTTTGATTTTGAATTATTTAAAGAATTTACTTGGTCAAACTTAAATACTCGACGGCCAAGCATGTATCTAACAGCCTAGTTAAGATCTAAATGATATTTGCTAAAAATAAAATAATAATTTGTATTCAAACTAAATTCTTATTGGTATTTTTAAAAACTATTTAAGATAACATTACTCATAGCAAATATTCATAATAAAAACAACAAATCAAGTTAAATTATTAAAACTATAACTCAAATCTTCAACCAAGTAACAGGTCAAATCAAGTCTTATATTTATACTTGCTAATATATAGTATTTTTCAACAATGCAATTATTCTTTTAAAAAATAAATTATAATTTATCATCAATAATATAACTTCAAAATATTCTCCCAACAAATAAGAAAATCAATACATGTAATGAGATAACAATACCTAAGTCTAATTGTCACATGTGAACAAGATGTTTTTTCAAGCTATAATTTTCATTGTTTTATTTTATTGTCAAATCAAAATGATTTAAGAACACAAAAGAAAAAAAAATTTAAAGAAAAAAGTTAAAAAAAATTTTTTTCATAAACATAAGCAAAAACTTTTTTATTTTTATTTAATATCTTTTAAATACAATATATAAATAAACCTATATATATGATTTTTTATTGAAAATAAATGACACGTGGCGAGGTGATATGTGCAGTTGCAACTAGATGGAAGTCGAAACTGAGCTCTTCAGATTGGAATGCAATCCTTGCTAGGGAGAAAGCTTACTTGATCGATCAATGGATAATTTTCGAGAGACTGCATTTAACGCGATTGAAGAAGCGAGTGGGTTAGTGCACTCCTTTTCTTAACATGGGCCCATCTTCATTATATAAAATTGAATATTAGGGCCCAGATTATATTTATTCCTTTTTATTATTATTAGGCTCTTTTTTTCAACAGCCTCTGTTGGGGAGTAAGCTTGATTTGTTTTCTTGTTTAAGTGTTTTTAATTTAAAGATTTATTAAGTTCTTTAAAATATTTTTTATATATAATTTTGGTGTATTAATATTATAAATAAAAATTCCAAAAAGTATCTTAATATATTTTCAAACATAAAATATTTTTAAAAACTATTATACATCATGACATGACATTAAATTTATACTTGTAAGTTTCTTTCTTTCTTTCTTATCTATACTTTATAAGAAAATATATTTTTTTAAAAATTAAATTTATGATGTTGTTTGTTCTGCCCGGACAAGTTTTAAAACCTGTTTCAGATTATTATTAATGCTATTTTTAAAAAGTATTTTTTTAAAAAAATATATCAAAATAATATATTTTTTAATATTTTTAATATCAACATGTCAAAATTACATCAAAACATAAAAAATATTATTTTTGTTCTAAAACACTTTTAAAATACAGTGTTAAACAAACATTTAGAGCCCGTTTGAGAATATGGTTTGAGGTCACTTTTTCGAAGTGATTTTTGTTAAAAAAAAATATATAACAAAATAATATTTTTTTTTTATTTTTAACATCAGTATATTAAAATAATTAAAAAATATAAAAAATAATTTAAAATAATTTTTTTTTCAAATTTATTATTAAAATGCAATGTGAAACAAGCTTGTAGTCTTTACAACGCCTCAACCCACGGCTTACCATGAAATTTATATGACTTTCATACATGGGATTGATGGTTTTGATTGTTTAATTAACTAATAAAATAAATTGCCCGACCTTCTCCTTACTTTGGAGCCATGAAGTTGTGGTTGTCCTTTCGGGTTTTTTTTTTTCTTAGGTTAGGAATACTGAATTTTTGGAATGCAAAACAAGCCACATCCAATATTGTCAAAGTTTTTATTTTCTTTTTTTTTTTTTCTCCACAGTCAAAGTTTCTTTAATAGCACCATGGAAAATTTGAGCCACAAATGACCAAGATCATGGTGTTGGGCTCTCTTCAATAATTTCGTTTGGTGGAATCTACTATTTTATCATAGTACAAAACTACCTATTCTTTTTTTAAATAATAAAAATTATAAAATACTTTCTTTCTAATCTTACTTGAAAACGATGGGATATTCCATTGTAGAGCTTTCTGTCTGTTTTGAAGAGTGATTGAAATTTTATTTTTTTTAAATGCATCAATATATTTTTTTATATATATTTTTAGTATCAGCACCTGAAAATAATCTAAAAATATTTTTTTTTTAATTTAAAGTAAAAAATAAAAATATATTGTTTAAAATTTTTCAAAAACATTTTTGAAACGCAATGTATAACACGACCAAAATTGTTTGTTTAACTTCGCGTTTGAGATTATATTTTAATTAAATACTTGTTTAATACTATAGTAGTTTATCATATTAATATGTTTTCCAATAATTTTAATATAAAAAAATAAAAATATTATTTTAATTAAAAAAATTTAAAAATACACCGAGTCATATTACAAAACACTCATGGAAAAAATATCAATTCATGGTCATTCAATTTTTTTTTATGATAAACACCATCTCAAACGCTTAACTAAGCATTCAGTAATAAAGTTCCACCAATCTATTTTCTCATTGCATGTAATTTGTATGTTTTTTCATAAAATTTAAACTATTTTGAAAAGGAAAAAGGTTGAAATGCTTTTAGGTTAGAAGTCTACTTTTTCTTTAATAGCAATGTGGTAGGGTTGTTAGGCAACAATCAATTCCAATTCAAAGGAAGATTTGCAAGGATCTAGGAAATGAGGGGGCATGCTTTCCTCTTTTCAACTCCTATTTCTTCCTCCTCAACTAATTTCAAGTCATGTTCTTAGGTTTAATCAGGATTTTCTCTTAAATATGGTGCACAAATTGCCCATATATTGTTTTGATATACTAAGGTAAAAATTAGTAATTATTTTATATTTTTTAATTTCAAGTAAAAAACAACTTTAAAAAACATCGAGATTAATTAATGTCAAACAAGTTTTAAAATAAATTTAGTTAATCGCAAGTGATCCACAAGTCAACTTATAACCTAGTTAACCAAGATCGATTAGACTAATTTTAGTAGATTTTACTTTATTTTATTAAAAAAAAACACCAAAACAAACATTGTTTTGGGATTGACCAATAATCTAATGATCCCCTACTTTGGATTTTTTAATTTTTTTTTTATAAAAGTAGGCATCGAGGCCCATTTCACTGCTGAGCCACTTCATGTTAGGTGCTCATAGGTATGCACATGGGCCCATTTAGCCCAGTGTGGTCTTCTTTGCCCAGCTCTCAATAGATTGGACCTAAGTCATGTACTCATATTTGACTAGAATCAGCACAAGCACAATTCATTGTTTTCCATGGGCTTTTCGAGGCCCAAGTCCTCGATAATGGGCCTGCAAAGTCCAAACAGTAATTCTATCACTTGTAGCTGTCTATTGGAATCCTCCTCTACTTCCATGGCAGATTTACAAGGATAGAACGTGACTCACATAGGCTGGTAGAATTGAAAAGATGTAATTATTTAATTTTTTTCCCAGAACTTTGAACCAGATCTAACAACTATATATTTAAATTATTTTGATATATTGATATTAAATTTTAAAAAAAACATATTACATAAAAAAAACACTTTCAAACTCTAATCTTTAAAAGAGGCTCCGAGGCAACTCAGGCGAAGTAATTCAGGTGAAGAAATTGCAGTCACGCATCCACCACTCACCGTCGTTGTAGGTCCTGGTTAATATCCATCGGTGATAAAAGTAAAACCACAGAAATGCGAAACACTAAACCCAAATTCTACTTCTGGTTGATTTAGACATCTACACTTGAATTTGCATTCTGTGGCCACAAAAATGTACCCAGATCTCCCTTTCATCGGATTTTAGCGACGGGTCGTGATTTGTGGATAGTGATTGTGACAGTGGAGTAATGTCTTCATCGATTTTGAGATTTTTCGTCTTCCAAATCGATGAATCTGATGCGGCGAGTCACTATTTCAATCAGCGTTTCTTCGCCGGCACGGTGAAGTGAGCCACCCAATGTAGACATTGATGAATACGAAGGCTACGCTATCAATAATGAATTGCCTGTCTGTGGTGGGCATTTAATGAGCTTGAGAATTATGACCATGGAAGAAAGAGGAAAGGGAAGTCGGAGAGGGATCGTTTGAGAAGTGGGAGGAGATATTTGTTAACATGGCTGCTTGCCCGCATTAACTTTCTCGGGTTCCTAAAAATACAAGGGGCTTTTTTCACGGTGAAAAAAAGAAGAGCTCTTAGGTGGTGTTTATAAAAATAATTGTTTGTAACTGGGTTTTATTAATATTTTATTTTTATTTTAAATTAATTTTTTTTAATAATTTTAAATTATCATTTTTATTTTAATGTACTAATAACAAAAATAAATTTTTAAAAACAACATTAGAATTTTCATTTGATGTCATAAACCTTTCTTTTTTAATCTGTTTTATGGACAAGTAGTGGCGTATTCTTAGCTCTTAGAAACCGTCCACGTCCATCTCTTCAGTTGGTCCAAAGCACATTATTTTTGCTAAAACTAGATAATTGCCCGCGCGTTGCCGCGGGTATTTTTTTGTATATAATTTAATACAATTAAATCTACAACGATCAATTTATATGATATAAACAAATAAAAATTATAGATTAAAAGATAAAATGTTTAAAATTTTGAGTTGAGCTTGTCACGTAAGTATATATTACATCTTCTAAAATATAGGAATTGCGTTATAAACGATCACAAAAGAGTGTGCATTAACATTAGAAAAAAGAGCAAAATATTCGAATAAGAAAAAAAAACTTACTGAAATCATTATTGTGCAGATAATAAAATTATTAAAATCAATTAATAGAAAAGAAAAATTAAAAAACAACAGGGAAAACGAAGCAATATTCATTTAAAATATTATAACAATAGCAACATCGGAGTCTTAATATGTAAAATTATTATTGCCGCTAGAATAAAAACAACAAAAATTATTAAATTATACCGAGAGAAAAAAATAAAAAGTATGAACAAAACAGCAAGCAAGAAAAACCAATTAAAAATTATTATTATTATTATTTTTATTATGAAAGAATAGATAATCACTATTATTATAATAATAGAATACATAAGCACTATTCTTATAATAATAATAATAATAATCACTATTATTATTATTATTATGATAATTATTATTATTATGTTAATAATGAAAGAAACAAAAGTAAATGAAAGATTAAAAATATCCTAGAAACTTTAACAAAAGATAAAAAAAAAATTACCATGGCTATTACTTGAAAAAAAAAATTATCAAATTATCGGGAGGGGAAAAAAATAATAAAAGAGTAAGAATGAAAAATCATTAAATCATTATTATTATTATTATTATTATTATTATTATTATTATTATTATTATTATTATTATTATTATTATTATTGTGTTAAATACACTTATATATACATGGACAAAAGTAGGGATTAAAAAAAAATCAAAGTATAAGGGCTGAATTGAAAATGATATATAAAGGGCTTAAATTAAAAAAGTAAAAGTCAAAGGGCTGAAATGCAACTTACATTTATTGTCAATTGAAATCAGAGGATAAAATTGCAAAAATCGGAACTTTTGTACCGAATTGATTGAGTTATATACAGCCAATCCGGAAATTGAAAGTAGAAGGACCAAAGTGCAACTTTGACACTCCGGAGAGAGAGAAACGTGGCCGGCGGCTTTAACCGGCCTCCTACGCGTCCACGGACTTGTTTCGGTAACACGCGCCACCGCGGGAGGAAGAAAACACGGCGGCGCATCGTTCTGGCCTCCGGTAGACAATTTCCGTCCACCGGAGGAGGCCGCACGCGCCGCATGAAGAGGGCGTGAGGCGAAAAACCGCCTGGCGCGTGCGGTGGACGCCCTTCCAGACCCGATTATTTAATTGTAAAAATAGGGACAATTACCTTCCTGTCCCTTGACCGAATGAAGTGTTTTTGTCTTATTAGGGGCTAAAACCGTCTTTAGCCATTTCAGAAAATAATTAAAAATTCGAAAGTTGCGGCGGACCGGACCGGACCGGTCCGGCCGCGCGCAATTACGCGCGTGCCCCGCGCCCGGATGCCTTATTTTGTCCTATTACCGGGGACGAAACCGTCATTTCACTGTTCATAAATGAATATTAAAAAAAAAATAGAAAATTGAAAAGGAAAAACCGATTTTGTCCCCGCCTGCCAGCCCCTCCTCTCCGCGCGCCCGAGGGCCATTTCCGGGCGTGCACTGTAGCAAGCAATAGTGGATTGTGAGGGGAGCTACAGGGCAAAACCCCACGCGGTTTATTTGTTTTGTAATTAGAGATTTATGATTTCTTCTTCTTCTTCTTCTTCTTCTTATTATTATTATAGAATTTGAGGCTTGAATCTTTTATAATTAACAAAAAAAGTACGTTTTTAATAATAATTTTAACACCAAAACAATTGGATTTTTTTTATCTCACCCAATAACTTGAAGCTATCATTTAAGATCCTAAAATATAATTTATATGATTTTTCAATATATATTTTAATTTTTTTGTGAGTTTCAAATTTGTATAATTTCATATGATTTTATCCTTTTTTTTATTAAATAGAATAAAAATATTAAGATTGAAACTCACGATCACTTGATTAATAAGCCTTTGATATAGTATTAAAAAAATCATCTCACTTAAAATATGGTTCTTTTACATTATATCATAGTTTTATCAACTAATCTGTTATGAGTTCGAATCTTATCACGCTTATTATATTTAACAAAGATTTAAATAACATGGTAGTGTAGATTTATTCAAGTTTCAAATCCAAATATCTTTACTTGAGAATAAATATTAATATATATATATATATATATATTATTGGACTTATCTAATAACTTAAATTTTTAAATAATAATTAATATATATCAGTGAGAATTATTGAGTTTTAATAATCTTTTCATTAAATCCAAGTCAACTCTCAAATTGAAAGATACCACTTTAAACTTAAGACTTCAAGCAACGGGGGGTAATGGATCCAATTCAAACACAAGATGTAGAACTAGAATTTTATAAAAATATCTCCTTTAATAATTATCGGTGGGGGTGAAATATGTAGTTTTCATGTAAGAAGCTTTAAATTAAAAGAGAATTTTTTTATAATTTTTAAAAACTTTAGGATTAAAATTAATGGATGTTACATCTCTATACATTAACGTAACTTCTCTTGCTTCTAAGACTCAATTTGCTAGTGTGGTGCGCCATGCTAAAAGCTTTAATTTTATATTTCTAGCATCACATGGTGTCCCATACTAACACACAATCATAACTCATCATCTCCAATTCCAACACAAAAATACATTTTAAAACTTTTTTTTTTAATTACAAAGAGATGAGGAGAGAGAGAGAGAGAGATCAAAGATGCCATTTCAGATCCAATCAATAACCTTAATGATCGAATTGGAGCAGCTACCAAAAAACGTGTGCAGATCATTTGTCATTTTTAAAATATGTATTTTTTATAAATAATTAAAGAATTTTTATTTGTTAATTTAGATCCATAAAATATATTTTATAAGAAATGGAAATTCTTTGTGTCCAAAAAAAAGAATTTGAGAAGGGAATGAAAGACAATGGTAAAAGATTTCTTGGTATTCGAATTCTTACATTTGTTCCCCTGAAAACGAGACATTCTTGAGCTTGTAACCTTATCAGGAATACAATTCCTATTCTTTTTTTTTTCTAGGGAAAGCAATAGACCTTTAACAATACACCTTTAATACAAAGAAAACTTGGTTATGCAGGGTTTTTTCTGCATCCGGGTTCGAGTTTTATTGTGCATATTTGTAACTCCCGTGATATTTTATTTATTTATTGGACTTGTAGGATGTTCAATGGATTTAAAATTGACTGTAATGAGCGTAAGCTGTCTCAGATATCTTATTATAAAATAAAAAAAACTTGGTTCTTCTATCGAAACCAGACATAAAATATTTTTCTATTTTCTCCTAATTATCCAGAAATAATATGATTCGGATTACATGGGATGTTATCCTTGTTGTGTAAGTGAAGATATAATATATATAATCAAAATTGATCGATAAATATCGTATAGGACTATGAGACCCATGTTACTGAGCATCGACATGTCACGTTTCGGACTTGAAGTTGCTTTATACCAAATTCCCCCCTCCAGAAACTATCATAGACTTCAGAGCATGGACAGATATATTCGTTTTTTTTTTTTTTTAACGAATCTATTCGGTGATTGTTTGAAGTTCTAGATAATGTTTTTTTTCTTAAAAAAAACTATATTAAGATAATATTTAAAAAAAAAAATTAATTTTTACATCAAAACAATCTAAAAACAATAAAAATATAATTAAAAAATATTGAAACTCAATATCTTTATTTTAAGGTCTAAACGAACACAAAAGTTGAGTTATGAGACTCTAAAATAACTTTTTTTTTAAAAAAAATATGAGACTCTAAAATAAATTAATTTTATTTATTTAATTTTTAAAAATAATTTGAAGAAAAAAAATAGATTTAACAAAAAAATATGTTGAAATTCAATGTCAACACTCTTTTGAGGGATGAACGGACTTGAGATAGAATTTATGACTGTTTGAGAATGTAATTGAAGTTATTTTGTAGAGTATTTTTTATTAAAAAATATATTAAAATAATATTTTTTTTATTTTTTTTAAAAAATATTTTTTGATATTAGCACATGAAAATAATTTAAAATCACCATTTTTTTAATTTAAAATAAAAAATAAAAAAAAATGAATTTTTTCAAAAACACTTTTGAAATGTAGTGTCAAACATCTCATACTTAACAAGATGGGTTAGCCCTAAAACAACTTTATTTTATTTAAAAAAACAAGGTTATTTTGGATAACTGTTTTTTACTTAAAATGATATTAGTTTGAATAAAAAAAATGATCCAATGAAGGCTCACTTAAGTTTAAATAAATCAACAATATCGGTTAAATTCGAGCAGATTAATTTCCAAATTAAATCAAAATGAAACTTGACTAGTGCCAGGTGTTGATAAATGAGTGCGAGCATCACAGGTCATAAAGAGGGAGACCTGTCATTCGGACATCATTGACTGGCTTGCGGTGCCACTTGCTCACCACGAATAATTAGTCCATTAAAAAAATAAAATTAAAAAATTATATTCAACCACGAGGAGGAGCATACTTTTCAACAATTGCAACCATTCTTTTTTAAAGCCTTCCGCCAAATTCACATGTTCAACCTCACTGTCCTCACAATCATTGTCCCACTTTTTTTCCCCCTTCCAGCTCTAGCTTATATATATATATATATATATATATATTGTACAATTAAGAATTCAAACCATTGACAACTTTCTTGTATTCGTTTACTTATTCTGCACTTTAATGACCAGGTTATTCCTAAATATAATTGTATAAAATATAGATCAGCTGCTTAACGAGTTGATTTAGGGGGTGTTTGGGAGGGTTTTTTGAAAGTGTTTTTGAAAAAAAATAATTTATTTTTTATTTTTTATTTTTAAGTTTAAATTAATAAAATTTAGTATTTTTAGATTATTTTGATGTGCTGATGTTAAAAAATAAAATAAAAACATAATTTTAATGTATTTTTGAATAAAAAATACTTTTAAAAATAACTGCAACCACACTCTCAAATAGACACTTAGAATCGAATATATGTGTATTTATATCGATACATGTTGTTTTTTTTTATTTAAAATAAATAAATTGCTCTGTCAAGAACCCGGTTTGATTTAGAGCAAAACCTAACTCTTGACCTACTGATACTTTTCTTGTTTTTAAAACATTCCTCGTCGAAACATTGTCATTTGTTTTTTAAAAAAATAAATCTAGGTGAACTCTCGTGATCCATAACTCATATTTTATCTCAATCTGATCTCATGTTAGGTTTTATAATATAGTTTATGATTTAAACTGAATCTTTATATATGATTATAGACAAGTGATAGAAAACTTGTGAAATTATGATTTTAAATTGTATACTTGTAATTAAATTATTAATAAAATCCAAGGTGACAACACGAGAACTAACTAATTATTGAAGTTAAAAAAAAACCCGGTTCAACTTAGAGCAAATATTAACACTTGATGTTTTTATTTAAAGAATATGGTTAACATTGCTTTTGAAAATGTTTTTCATTCAGAAAATGCATCAAAATAATATTTTTTATTTTTTAAAAATTATTTATGACACCAACACATGAAAATGATCTTGAAACGTAATACCGAAAAGTTTGTAAATAATCTAAATATTGTTAATTGTTTTCTTTGAAAATGAATCTAGGTCTCGTGATCCATGACTCATATTTTAACTTAAATTGATTTATGATATGGACAAATAATAAAAAACTTGTGAGATAATGATTTTAAGTTTTATTCTTGTAATTAAACTATTAATAAAATCCAAGGTGATAACACGATAACTAACTAATTATTGGAAAAAAAGAAAAAGAGTAGTTTGATATCCAATAGTGATTTCTTTTCTTTGCTGGGAAGGCAATCCATTTTTCTTTTCTTAGCTTGTTGGTTGTGATTGCAGCAAACAACTTTTGAACAACTTGTTGCTGCATGATGAGCTTGTCAATATTAAAATCATTAATAGCTGGCTACCTTCAACAATTTTTACATTATTAAATTCCAGAGTTTATTTGTTTTTATATTTAAAAATAACTTTGTACTAGTTTAATGTTTTTTTTTATCTGTTTTAATTGTTTTTTAAAATTATTTTTATGTGCTGACATCAAAAATATATTATTTTTTAAAAAACTATTTATGTATTTTCAAGTGAAAAACATTTTCAAACAATTTTTTAATATTTTTTAAATTATTTTTATGTCAGATATAAAGAATATATTATTTTTTTTTAAATTATTTTATATCTTTTCGAGTGAAACATTTTGAAAAACAACTAATACCATGAAAAGATAATATTAAATAAAGAAATAAACGGTCGAATATGCAAAAATCAATCTACGCCAGAGATGGGGTTACCGAATGTATTTTAAAAGTATTTTTGATTTTTTTTGAAATATTTTTTTAGTTAATTTAGATCATTTTAAATTTTTAATGTCTTAATATAAAAAATATAAAAAATTATTTTAAATAAAAAATATTTTCAATAACAAAATTAACCACCATCCAAAACGGGCACTGATTCTGGAAGATGAAATTGAAAAAAGAAGAAGCTAATTGTCCTTATGAAAAGAGAAATTAAGGAGCAGATTGCTGAGACCGCGGCCTGCATTATTTCACTGCATGAGACCAGGACAAAAGCAGTGTCATCAATCATCGTTAAAAACAACCTTTTTTTTCAACGTTCAGACAGACATCAGAGTGTCTTGGACTTCACTTTCCATGGAAATATAAAAAGGCATGCAAGCTTTTCGTTGTTTTCTCTCGTTCACATTGGAAGACAAAAAATAAAAATAAAAATAAAAATACAAGACATTGGCCACGATCCACAGCGAAAAGTAAAGTTTTTCATTTTTATCCAAGCAATGTCTTTTCTGCAAGTAAAAATGGCAGTACACTCACCCACTTTCAAGCCCACGAGAGATTCCAAATTGATGTGTACTCCCTCCTATTCGTTTTAGATTTTTTTTTTATGTCTTAAATAGTTTTATCAACTTTGAAATTAATAATAATGTAAATATACAATGACTATTATATTAGTAATTATAGAACTCGAACTTGTATTAAAGAACCAGTTCACCTAAAAGTTTAAGTTTTTAGGTGAAACTTTAAAATATAATTTATATTATTCTCTAACACATCATCTCCATTAAAAGCTTTTTGAGCTTGCAACGATGGTAAGATTCGAACTTGTGACTGTTGGGTCAACAAGACTCCGATACATATTAAGGAATCAACTCACCTAAGAACTTATATTTTTAGATAAAACCAAGAGTATAATTTATATTATTCTACAACAACCTAAACAAAACTTTTAATTATAAACTCTTACCTTATTATATATATAGTAATATATATATGCTTATTCGTTTTAGATTTGGCTCGGCTTGCTTGTGCATCTCGGCCTGCGATAGAATATTCTCTTTTCAGAACCAGACATGCTCTAAAGAGTTGTGAATTCTAGCTAGCAACAGCACCTACTTGGCTTCAAAATTCTTCAAAATGATTCGAAACCGAGGACCACCATGATTTCTCTACCTGTTGATTCTAGCCATCAATGTTTATTCTCAGAGAAACCAACTATATAAATAAATAAATATATTTCTCAATTGTTTTTTTTAAATAAAAAATAAACAGTTTGCAGTAAGTAAACAAACAGGTATTAAAAATTGATTTGATGGGATTTGGGAACACTATTTGGCCATGTGATGCTTAAAGTTTCTTGGTTAACTACAAACCTAATGAAAAGAACCCACCTTTAATTAAAATCCCAAATCGAAAGCATAGAAACTTCCAAAATTGTATCTTTTATCAACTCTTTACTGACTCCCTTTGACTCACCAAAGCTCCCCATGGCCTTTATTTAATTTACCCACACACAACCTAGATTTTTTATCCAGAACTATAGTGGCCGGGACCCACTTCAGTACTCTTCAAAACCCTCATCTCATAAAAAACCAAACACTCAAACACCTTCCCACCACTTTCCCTCCCTTTCTCTCTCTCTTAAAAAACATGTTTTTTCACCTCTCCCTTCTCTTTCTCTCCCTCCTCCTTCCCTCCACCTCGCTCAACCAAGATGGCCTGTTCCTCCAGCAAGTCAAGCTCGGCCTCTCCGATCCTTCTCTAGCCCTCTCCTCCTGGAACGACAGGGACGACACCCCGTGCAAGTGGGATGGTGTTACTTGCGACAAGTCGACTCAACGAGTCACCTCACTGGATCTTTCTAGCCTGGGGCTCATGGGACCCTTCCCTTACATCCTTTGCCGCCTGACCAATCTGACGTCGGTTAATCTGATGAACAATTTCATCAACTCGTCTCTCACCTCTGACATTGCCGCGTGTCAGAGTCTTGAGGTTCTGGATTTGAGCGAAAATCTTCTGGTGGGGTCCCTTCCCGAGGCACTTCCTGAGCTGAGAAACCTCAAGACACTCAATTTGGCCTCGAACAATTTTTCCGGCGGTATTCCGGCGAAGTTCGGCGAGTTCCAGAAGCTGGAGTGGATTTCACTTGCGGAGAACCTGCTAACGGGGACAGTTCCCGGTGCGCTTGGCAACATCTCCACACTCCAGCATCTTCTACTGGGTTATAACCCTTTTGAACCGGGTCCGATACCGAGTCAGCTCGGCAACCTGACTAACCTGGTACAGCTCTGGCTTGCTGGCTGTAGTCTCGAGGGCTCGATTCCCGAGAGTTTAGGCAAGCTATCGCGGCTGACTAATCTTGATCTATCACTGAATCGACTTACGGGGTCGATACCGAGCTCCCTCACTTGGCTGAAGAGCGTTGAGCAAATTGAGCTCTATAATAACACTTTATCAGGTGAATTGCCTCCGGGTTTCTCGAACTTTGACCCTGTTAAGAAGATTTGATGCCTCAATGAACCAGTTAACTGGGACAATCCCGAATGAGTTGACTCAGTTGGAGCTCGAGTCGCTGAACTTGTTTGAGAACAGACTTGAAGGGACTTTGCCGGAGAGCATAGCAAGGTCACCGAATTTAAATGATCTCAAACTGTTCAGCAACAAACTCACTGGCGCGCTACCGAGTCAGCTCGGGCTTAACTCACCATTGAAAGTGGTTAGATGTCTCAAACAACGGGTTCTCCGGTGCGATACCAGAGAGCTTGTGTGCGAAAGGTGAGTTGGAGGACTTGATCTTGATTTACAATTCATTTTCCGGGGAAATCCCAGGAAGTCTGGGAAAATGCAACAGTTTAGGCCGGGTTCGGTTAAGGAATAATGGGTTCACTGGCATTGTTCCTGAGGGATTCTGGGGGCTACCACGAGTTTACTTGCTTGAGCTTGAAGATAATTCATTTTCTGGGAAAGTTTCTAATAGGATTGCCTCTGCTTACAATCTCTCTGTTCTGAAGATTTCAAAAAACCATTTTTCGGGCAATTTACCTGCGGAGATTGGTCTTTTGGGAAAGTTGATTGAGTTTTCGGCTAGTGATAACTTGTTTACGGGTCCAATTCCAGGGAGTCTGGTTAAATTGAGTAACTTGAGCACGCTTGTGCTTGTTGACAATGAATTGTCTGGTGGGATTCCAGCCGGAATCCAGGGCTGGAAGAGCTTGAACGACCTTCGTTTGGCGAATAATAGGTTATCTGGCTCAATCCCAGATGAGATCGGGAGCTTGCCGGTGCTTAATTATCTTGATCTTTCCGGGAACTATTTCTCAGGGAAGATTCCGATACAGTTGCAGGATTTGAAGCTCAATCTGCTGAACTTGTCGAACAATATGCTCTCCGGGGCGCTCCCTCCACTTTACGCTATAGAGACGTATAGGAGTAGCTTTGTGGGGAATCCTGGTTTGTGTGGTGATTTGAAGGATCTTTGTCCACACGAGGGTGATTCGAAGAAGCAGAGTTACTTGTGGATTCTCCGGTCGATTTTTATACTTGCCGGTATAGTGTTCGTTGTCGGTGTTGCCTGGTTCTACTTCAAGTACCAGAATCTCAAGAAAGCAAAGAGAGTTGTCACTACTGCATCGAAGTGGAGATCGTTCCACAAGATTGGTTTCAGTGAGTTCGAGATCCTTGATTTTCTCAAAGAAGATAATGTGATCGGAAGCGGAGGTTCCGGGAAAGTCTACAAAGCTGTGCTTAGCACCGGCGAGACCGTGGCGGTGAAGAAACTAAGTGGAGAGAGCAAGAAAAAGGACACAAGTCGCAGCTCCAACAGAGATGAATTCGAAGCAGAGGTTGAAACTCTGGGAAACATCAGGCACAAAAACATCGTGAGATTGTGGTGCTGTTGCAATACTGGAGATTACAAGCTTCTGGTTTATGAATACATGCCAAATGGCAGCCTGGGGGATGTGTTGCATAGCAGCAAGGGAGGCTTGTTGGATTGGCCGACGAGGTATAAGATAGCTCTGGATGCGGCCGAGGGCTTATCTTATCTGCATCACGACTGTGTTCCTCCGATAGTTCACCGGGATGTAAAATCGAACAACATACTGCTAGACGCAGAATTTGGTGCTAGAGTTGCCGATTTCGGTGTCGCTAAGGTTGTCCAAGGAGCTAACAAGGGGATAGAATCCATGTCTGTTATTGCAGGTTCCTGCGGCTACATTGCACCAGGTATTTTCACTTCTGTCTGTTGGGTTGCTTCAGTTTGGTCGATCATTGCTGTAATTGAATTAGTTTGAGCTTGATTTGGTGCAGAATACGCATACACGCTTAGAGTGAATGAAAAGAGCGACATCTACAGTTTTGGGGTGGTCATATTAGAGCTGGTAACAGGCAGACCTCCCATAGATCCAGAATTCGGAGAGAAAGACTTGGTCAAATGGGTATGCACAACCTTGGACCAGAGTGGCACGGAACATGTAATTGACCCCAAGCTCGATTCACGTTACAGGGATGAAGTTTCCAAGGTCCTCGACGTTGGTCTCCGCTGCACAAACTCACTTCCCGCCGGCCGGCCGTCCATGCGGAGGGTGGTGAAAATGTTGCAGGAAGCCAGCATGGGGAGCCAGCCTAAAGCCAACAAGAGTGACGGGAAGCTCTCTCGTTTTTACAATGAAGTCGTCTCCGATCAAGCAAGTTTAGTTTAAGAATTCCGATATATTAAGACGACGGATTTAGATATACCAGGTAGATTGTAACTATTTCTGCTACTTTTTTACTGGTGTAATCCACTTTGGTTAGGTTACTGTAGCACGAAAGATCATGAGAGTTGCCAAGATTGAAACTTTTTCTTTCCATTAGTAACAACAGCTGTTTTGCAATTGTATAAATTTTAGATCTTTGTCCATTTTGAATATGTTAAAAAACTTTCTATAATATCTAGTTCTTCACTTTATCTGATTTCTTCAAAGCATAGAGCATGTGTAGAAATCAACAATGGAGTGAAAAATCAATTTGTAGTACGTGTTTTTGTTTTTTTCTTACAGAAAACAGACTTGAGGATATAGATTGAGAAAAAAATTATTATTTTTTATTTTAAAATAATTATTATATGTTATTGCAATATTGTTTTACAAGCTTATTTAGTTTTTTTTTTATTGCTCAACTAATAATAAACAAAGCTAAAATTTATACAAGAGATAAAATCTATATGATATTCTCTACAAGCAGAGAGCTTTTTAATTTTTTAATGAAGGAATATAAAACAAAGTTTTTGAAATACTAGAATTCCTTTTTATTATTCTCTAAACCATGTTTTTTTATTTTTTATTTTTTATATATAGATATAGGCAATCCTGTCAGTTAATTTTGGCATAAATTTTGAAGATAAAAGAATGTATTTTTCTGATTTAAAATACATAACTCTATTTTAATGGATATAATTTTTCATTCACAACCTAGAGCATCCTGATAGAATCTTCCTTCCCTCCCTTATCCCTTAGTTATTGAACTTGGACTTGGCCCAATTGATTTGGTAAGTTTGTGATTTGAAGTGTGAGTGTTTTAATTGAGTTAGATTAGGACAACTCAATAAATTGACTTGCAACTAGACTGAGGCCAAATCATCCATTAGCGTTAAAACTAATTAAACAAGTGCAAATTATGTGTTTTTTATTTTTATTTTGATTAATATGGATATTTGAATCAGCTTGCATATATTTCAATTAATTTCACAACTCATGAAATTAACGATCATAAAAGATTTCAATGAAAAATTACACGTGATTTACTCCATCGAGTTATGGACTCAAGTTACTCAACAGCTCAGTGATTTTTCGGATCAAATCTGGAGCCGAGGTTCTATAATAGCATATCATTTGACCTCGGTGAAATCACTTGGAGAGGTTCCACTTCCAAGTAGCAAGAGACAGCTTTGCTAATTTAATGGAGATAGGTGTATGCAGCTGCTTCTCTCTCTTCTCTTCCTTGTCTATACAAGCAAGGAAGCACCATGGGAGTGAAGATGCTTGTGTTTCTTGGGAAAATGACGAAGACACAAAAAATACTGTGACTGGACTTGCATGAGGATTCTAAATCTTATTTTATTTCTTTTTTCTTTTTAATCTTAAATAAAATTATTCTTATTTTTTTTAACTATTTTTGGATTAACTCACGTTGTATCAAATTAACCCGTGAATTAGATTTAATAGCTCTACTATAATTTAATTTTCTGCACCTCCACTTTTATATTCAAGTGGGGCAGCACAATTCCTTGATACTTGGACTAAGTATATTCAAAGGAGAAGTTATATATATATATATATATATATATATATATATATATATATTGCTGGATTTTCACTACTCATGCACCTCTCTTTTACTTTATTAATCAAGGGGAATTTTTTTTTTTGATAACCTAGGTGTTTGGACCAGCTTGCGCGCACCTCGACTATTTTCCAAATCTACTGAATATCCTGCAAACTCAGTAAGCATGTAAGGCACTGTAAGGATGACAAACATATATATATATATTGGTGGATTTTCACTACTCATGCACCTCTCTTTTACTTTATTAATCAAGGGGAATTTTTTTTTTGATAACCTAGGTGTTTGGACCAGCTTGCGCGCACCTCGACTATTTTCCAGATCTACTGAATATCCTGCAAGCTCAGTGAGTATGTAAAGCACTGCAAGGATGACAAACATATCTGGCAAGAATCGAAGGGTGACAAACATATCTGGCAAGAGTCGAACCATGGTATCGGGAAAGAAGGTGTCCCTCATTTACCGCTGGGACATGTCCTTGCCGGTAAGGGGAAATATATTGATGAATGGATATACAACTAGATATTTTTTTTGGTTCTCTGTTAATCTAACCTTCTTGTCCATGAACTAGCTGGCCTTACCTAATTGACCTCCAGATAGTGTTTTACACTTGGGATCATTGATAACATAGAATTCTATAGATCCGGGCAACTCATTTAAGTCCTATACACACACCATTTTTAATTTCTTTTTTCTGGAAGAAGGGGCAGTGGCAAACATGGAGCAGTACTGTGCTTGTATCGTGGAGATGTAGGTAAGGGCACAAAAAAAATCAAGGATGCTGCGAGAGAGGCTGTCAATTTACTGTGATAGATAGGTTTCTTGCTTTACATGAGAAGTCTACGCGAAGAAATCTAATTATATTTGGTTGGATAATATTGACTGTTAATAATATATATATTTATTAATAATAACTCCAATTTATCTCTTTTCTTCTCCAATTAATTTTTTCCAACAATATTTCAGGAATTTATATGTATATGTATTAGCTTTGTTCACACTCTAGGTCGACATTGGAGCTGAAATCTCTCCCTCTCCAAGAGGTGGCACAAATCAGATTGCTCCCTCCCCACTCAACCCTAAGCAGCCATGATTAATCTTTGATTTGTTTTTTCTTAATCTTTAAACTTGTTTGAAGAAAACAATGGCGCCTTCAGAAAGAGAGTAAAAAAGACCCTAAAACTACATTTATTGCCCTACAAGCTTTCGTACGCATCCCATTCATTTCCATGAGCGCACACACCCAAACTTAAGATCCAAGCAACCTAATTTTTTCCTCTTTCATCACAATAGATTGCTGTTAAGGAACCATCTCATCTAAAAATTTAAGTTGATAGGTGAGATCCCTAGAATATGATTATATTATACTCTAACACACCAGCTCGAGTGAAAGCCCTTTGGGCTTGAAACTTGCACATGCCCACATCACCTTATGCTTAGTTTTTTTTATCAAATAGAATGGGGGTGGTGAAATTCGAAACTCGTGACCGCTGGGTCAACAAGGCTCTGATACCATGTTAATGAACCATCTCACCTAAAAAACTTAAGCTGATAGGGAAGATCCCAAAATATGATTATATTATACTCTAACAATTGCCACTACATTTTCAGAAATTACACTATATTTGGATTTTTGAGGGTAGCGTGCACTGTGCATGTGTTTTCTCATCCAAAAAAGGAGGAGAATTCAATTCTTTCCCTACCCTTAAGATCAAGAACCATGTCTTGAAAAGAGACAATACGTACATGCTTTAGAAGAGACAACCTTCTTTTTTCCTTCTTTTCTTCCAAGCCCTCTGTCTGTCTGTCTATCTCTCTCTCGCACACACACATCACACATAGTATTTGTTTGTTTTGGAGTTGCAAGAAAGAGAGGTCTTCTTCCTTAATTTCTATTGTGAAATATGTCGGCATAATTAGAGGGATTAAATCAACTAAGGAAATGACTTGGTGCAATGGCGTCTGCAAAAATGTGCAGACAATTGAAAGAAGCTCACCTCCACCTTGCAATGCAAGTACTGTTCTTGCTCAAGAACACAAAGAATGTTTGATCAGAAGTTGCCCTTCATGCGGGCACCAAATGAGATGCCGAGACCAGGTTTTTCCGTTTCCTTTTTTGCTTCATGGATAGTTTTGTGAGCTTGGAATATATATATCTTAGCTACATATAGTGGTTTAATTATGATGATATAATTAATGTTTACGCATGCAGGCAAGAATTCATGACTTGCCTGGGCTACCAGCCGGAGTGAAGTTTGATCCGACTGATCTAGAGCTGCTTGAGCATTTGGAGGGGAAGGTACTGAAGTCTGATACTTGCAAGGTTCACCCTCTGATTGA
Source organism: Salix udensis (assembly GCA_029204005.1). Lineage (NCBI taxonomy): Eukaryota > Viridiplantae > Streptophyta > Magnoliopsida > Malpighiales > Salicaceae > Salix > Salix udensis. Next base: position 742,365 of record CM055025.1, read on the forward strand.
TGAGTTCATCCCTACAATCGATGGAGAGAATGGGATTTGCTATACACACCCAGAAAAGTTACCAGGTGACAACATTCCAGGGATATGCTAATACGATATTTTCTTAAGCTAGCTAGTTTATAATGCCATCCAATTCGATTTACATGCTTGATCAGTGTCTGCATGAGGCCTTTCATTGTTTGAGAAACTAATTAATTAACCCACAAGGCTATAGGGAAAAACAATGCAGAGGCTGCCATTGTTGAAGATAGGAAATTCTTCAAGATCTTAGATTCAATGAGGACGATCACCATGACTTCTTTCACCTACTCTTCTCCTTTGAAGCACCAACCAAAAACTTTAGGGTATAGCACTTGCCATTAGATCCTAGAAGAAACCCGGCCACCACCTAATTAACCTCTGTATATCTGTTAGCATTTTCTTTTAGACATGAACAACCACCCCAGCCAACCCTAGACATTCAAGATATATAATTCCTAGCTAGAAGGATTAGCTTTCCAAAGATGGTAATATTATAGCTTAATTAGGTCCAACAATGACATTTTCCTCATGCATGCTAATGAAAACTTTTTTAACATGTGCTGTAATGTAACAACCCGTCTTTAGAAATACATTAATTTATCAACAAAACATGGTGTGATTTTTTTTATTGAAATTTCAGCAGAGTTTTTTCTAAATTAAATGGGTTTAAATTATTAATTTTCAATCTTTTATATGATTTTTAAATTATTATCCAATAGTAATTCAACCATTCTTAGTTTCAGTCTCGTTAATTAAGATCAACACCATATCTCATTAAAATCATGAAATACAATTTGAAAATAAATTTTTTATTATATAATCTATCATTGCAAAATATAAATTTATGGAATATACGTGTGTGTGTTTGTAATCCATCATATAATCATACATGCATATAGCATATAAGGATATGATTATAAGTTAAAAATCAATCATTCAAAATAACTATATCATTACATCATAAGCCATCATGATTTTTCTCAATTTGCTAATTTACATACAATCATTTAAACTAAAAACAAAAGATGAAAATCCTAAACAAAATTACTCCTGAATGCAAAGGTCCTCAGAAACAACACAATATTACAAGTATAATTATTATAAATGGTTATATCAATACAAGTGATAAAATTATTACTTACAATTATATATGAAATTTTTCCTTCACCCATTTATTTAAAGCATACTACATCTATTTTTTTTAAATTCAAAATCATGAATAATTTAGTCCATAATAATGTGCTTCATTATTATCATTCGTCTCCCTCATTGAGATCGATTTCAATAACTCCAACATGTATGCCGTTATCAATGTAACCCATTAACATCATTAACTATTTTCTACCCCAAAATAGTCAATCAAATTTTCTATTTAAATATCAACGAAACTTGTCGATGTCAAACATCCATTAACATCATTAGCCTTTTTTCTCGGGATAACTAATGAATATTTATGAAAGTGGATATCAATGTTCTTCATTGATATTATTAACTATCTCACTCTAGGAATAGTTAATCAACTTTACTATATATATATATATATTTTCTTTTTCCATGTTATAGGAAAATCATGACAACTTCACTAACATCATTAGTATCTTAACTGGGAACAAAAAATCACATTTATAGAAAATGTTGATATCAATGTAACCCATTGAAATCATTAACTATTCCTAACCAGAATAGCTAATCAAGTTTATTTGTGTAACTATTTCCTGATTTCTTCCCCATTTCAAACCTATTTTCCTTTCTCGACAATAAGCTATATAATTTAAAAGTACATAAAAGGTATAATTATATTCATTAAAAATAAAAGAATAAGTTTAAAACACCTACTTATTGTAGAGGCTTGACTCGTGTTTCCTTGCTGCTAATGTACAACTCCCGTGTTCCCCCTATATTCATAAGCACAACATATTATTTCATTGTTCAATTATTATTTCTCTCAATACCAATTAAATCAACAAGCACAATTTTCCTTTAATAATTCTTTTCTCTCATTTTGTGTTTTCCATTACACCTCTTACGATCATTGTTTTTTATTTAGTCATAATTTGTTTCATAAAATTATGTTATGTACACAACTTACTTCTTTTGAATGTTAAGACATATAAATATGCATCTCCTGAAGGAAGAGAAAAAAAAAGAGTCAATTTTGCCCCTAAGAGATCCAATTTTCTTAGTTTTTATACCTTTCCAAAACTGCCAACAGAGTTGGTAGGTTAACATCTCCTGGAAATTTACCTATATATGGAGTTCCGGAGCTCTAATTTAAATAAGGTTAGTCTTGTTTGAAAGATAACATATTTTTATATAAGTTCTATACGAAATTTATTCCTAAATTTTATCGTTTTCAAGGCTTAATTCCTTATGGAATTCAATAAGATGAATTTGTTCACATTCACCAAACATTCACCAATGCACACAAATGATCCCAAAACATCATTAATCTATACTCTCTCTATAACAACCATTTTGACACTGTAATCAATTCATGACAACAATTTTTCAAAGAAAACATAAATTATTCCCTCCTAATTTCTCTTCCTAATGGTTGGCTTCCCCCTTACCCTTTTCATTGAATTTTTCTTGATATTTCTATATGATTTCACATTCAAAGCAATCCATATCATCTTATTTTTTCTAACTCTATGCAAAAATACATTGTCCCCAATTTACTCAATAATCCTAATTGCAAATTTCAAAATTAATGCATCAAATCTTAATCAAATTCAGATTAACTTCATAATCAAGCTTAATGCTCTCTATTGGAAGATAATATGGACCTTGATTCATATCCAATAAATTATTTTTAACTCCTCCCTTTATTACTCCAACTGGCCCTTTACATCTTTTTTTCTACAATTTCTTCACTTGTTTTCTTGCTAAAACCTTTACTTAATATTGCTCTCCCCATATATCGATCTAATTTTATGTGAACTTAGATAATTTTTAGTGTTTTATTCTTAATTATCGGTGAAAAAATCATTTTTCTCTCATCGTCTTTTGTGCTTCAACTTTCATCCATGAAAAAGAAAAAAAATAAGGGTATTTATAGTATATTTCTTATTGATTACACAAACGACCCTATTTACTTATATGTTTTATTTTGACCCACTCTTTACTTCTTTCACCATTTGAGTTACTACCTATTTTTATCTCTTACAATTTCACCCTTTAATATTTAAATTCAATTTAATTAATTTTTATTTATTTCCAAATATAAACAAAAAATTATCTTCAGGGTTTGCATGTATTAATATTGTATGAATTAATACTTGTTGGCTTATTGTGATCACCATGTAGGAGTGAGCAAAGATGGGCTAATTCGCCATTTTTTTCATCGACCATCAAATGCATACACAACTGGAACAAGAAAAAGGAGAAAGATACACACAAACACAGAAGATGGTGAGACTAGATGGCACAAAACAGGTAAGACTAGGCCAATTGCTGTTGTTGGAAAAGTCAAAGGGTATAAAAAGATACTGGTGCTTTACACTAATTATAGGAATCAAAGGAAGCCAGAGAAAACAAATTGGATAATGCACCAATACCATCTTGGAAACAATGAAGAAGAGAAAGATGGAGAACTCGTTGTTTCAAAAGTTTTCTACCAGACACAACCTAGACAATGTGGTTCACTCATCAAGGATTCTGTTCCAGTTCCTTCAAAATTAAAGGTACAAAGTAGTGGACATGAGGGTTCTAACCTTAAGAACACCACCACTCTTGTCGAATACTATAATCCTACCTTTATATCCTTTGACCAAAGTGGACAAAATAGATCAACCAACCCTAACCCTCCTCAACAACTACTTTCTCATTTTGCACTTCATGATGGATCTTCTCTTATCCCTTAAAAAATAAATAAAAAATTAGGAAAGTTAGGCCATCATTACTGAGCCTTGGTGAAATAAATTAATAAGTACATATATAAAAACCTAGGAGAGGCCAAAATACAAGATACATTGAGAAGAATATGATTTCTTTAGCTAATAATTAAGAGCTGAATTCTTCAAGGGTCAAATAATTGAAGTTTTTGGATACTTCAATTGCTTTCTTCTTCTTCTTCTTCTTCCACAACTTGTTTTGTAATTCATGCTTTGTAAGTACTATAAGATTAATGTTAAATTCATATGAGTACTAACTCTCTTTCTAAGAGTTTATATTAACTTTAGAACTGTATAAAGATGATGATTCTTCAACCACACATACACTTTGTTTTGTAAAATCTTGGTGATGACTACTAATCAAAATAAAAATACAGCTCCTTCTCTCCCATGTTGCCTTGTGATTACTTGTTTATGCCTTCACAAATTATATAAACTGTCAAGTTGATCATTGTAATTACTTGAACAACTAGTCTTATACAGAGAATAATAGGCATCTCGAGATTTTAATCCATTTTAAACTAAATACGATATTAACCTCCATTAGCCTGATCAAACTTAAATAGATAAACATAAAAAAAAATGAAGTTTAGATAGCGATGATGCTCTTAGATCTTTTTGGTTTTTTGGCTATCGCTTCAACATTATCTATATCCTGTACAAAATCTAAACCCACATTCAGAACTTCTTGCCTGGTTTTCTTCTCAGAACTCAATGGAACTTCACTTGAATGGTTAAGAGAAAACTCCACCTGAGGCAAAATTAGTTTTCTCAGCTGCAGTTTTCCCTGTAAAGAAGGCCCAGTTCCCAATATACTTGTCACTTGCATTGAGCTTAATCTCTGAACATATTTTATTTTCAATGAGTCCACCTCTTGATCTGAAACAAATCTAAATATAGGAATTTTACAGAGCCTATCATCTTCAATGGCAAGATCCACCTTTTATCTATATAAAACTTCAACATCCTTCAATGACAACCCTTTTTATTACGAGCTGAGAAACATCTTTTTTTTTTGTAACGATTTAAAGTGCTCGATTTTTGCTCTCATGCTAAGCCTAAGGATTCTCCTAGTATTAGGATAAGTGTCTGTAATTCTTGGCTTCCTCTCTCTTTCTTCTTTTATAGTTTTATAGCATGTTAGGTCTGTCTGTATATAATTTGAGTTTGATGAAAAGTTAAGATCAAATAACTGATTGTTTCTGTCATGTGTTAGAGCTACTAGATTGAGGAGCTGAATTGTGTGGAAAAGAAAATAGCTGAAGAAGAACAATCCATTAATAAAATGAAGGGAAAATCACTCAGCTAGCAGTTAGAATCAACTACAGTAGCGCTAGTTGATCATACAAAATGTTCTGCAGGTGGATCATAAAAATAGGTGGCATCTGCCGGAGCCTCAGAAAACTAGATAGCTTATCAACATGAAAAGGCATAAAACCCTTGAGGATAAAGATCAACAGCTGATGTATAGAGGTGGGACTCAAAAAAGTTTAAAAATCTTGAAGATATTACATAGAATTATGTTATAAAAAAGATATCAGATTATACTTATCTAATCATTAAAAAAAAGATGATATATATATAAAAAAACAAACATTTTTCAGTTCATATTCAAAATTAGCTTATTTTCCACTACAAAAAACAATTCATTTTCCTGGAGATTTCCCCGTGCTTATGCTGAACCGAAACTCAGGATAGGCCATAGGATGCTGAGACCCAAACTCTTGGGAAAGATGGACAAGGTGACTAACTCACGGCCAGGACAACCTGTGTTGGCTAGATCGTTTTCAAGAAATTGTAAAGATACAGGATGATGACCTGCTAGAGTATTAAGTTCCCGTTTGTCTACGCAGTTCGATGTGTTTCAACCCAAAAAACATTATTTTTTTAATTTTGGCTTGAAAAGAGGACAAACAAGCCCCAAGTCTATCGGGATTTCATTAAATGCAGAATTATTGAAGAAGAAAATTTTGATAAGTCAATACCAGTAAGGCTATCATAGAACAGTCAAGAGAACAGTCTCATTATGTAGCAGTTGTAGTTCCTATTGATCTGTTGAACAAAGTAAAGGAAGTAAGACCCTACTGTTTAATGAACACCGTTCCCCACAAGAGCAGGAGCACAAACTTGACCCTCTGAGCAGAATCCAATCCGTGCTTGCAATTATGGGACCAACAACTTGACCCTCTGATCAGAATGCCAATACGTGCTTGCATTTATGGGGGTCGGAAAATAATATAAATGATATTACATAACAGCGCAAGTCTTTAGATAAGATGGTTTCTTAATATGGTATCAGAGCCTTATTGACTTAACGGTCAAGAGCTTGGATATCACCATCTCTATTCTATTTGATAAAAATTAAACACAAGGTACTATGCAAGTTTCAAGCCCAAATAACTTTCACTTGAGGGTGTAAGTTAAAGAATAATATAAATTATATTCTGGGATCTCACCTAACAGCTTAAACTTTGAGGTAAGATGGTTCCTTGACAATGGGACTAACACGTGTGCAAGAAGCACTGTCCCCAAAATGCCTATAAAAGGGACTCAAAGATTGTCCTTCCTATCCACATAGCCTCATGTGACATGCCTATCTTAAGCTACACTGTCCAGAAACACCCAAAGACATGAATTACCATCTGCAGAACCAATCACAAAGCCATGAAAACCATGCTCTGAAACCCAGAAAGAAAAGGCTTGATGGAGACCAACATAGGCTCCTGGAAACAAGTTTCAACGCCAATCAGAAGCTGAAAGCAGAAGACAAGATCAAGCTTGCCCGCCAACTAGGCCTCCCACCAAGACAGGTTGAGATATGGTATCAAAACAGAAGAGCCAGAAACAAAAATAATGTCGTGGAGCATGGCTACAGGAATGTCCAGCTAGAGCTTGGTAATGTAATGGCAGAAAACATCAGGCTCGAGAAGCACGTTAGCATGCTTCAACATGAGCTGAACAACGTTCAGCAAATGATACTTTTTGGATCAACTGCATCTGCTTCAATTCTCGACTCGGTTTCAGGATCTAGCAATGAGCAGGGAAACTCAACCTCTCAAGGAAACATGATCTGTAATTGGAGAGATGCTGGAAATGATGAAATCTTTCGTGAAGAAGAGCTGTATACTTGTTTGACAGGCTCTGGCAATCCGTTATGGCCTCTTAGCTGAATCAGAGGATACTCGATCATGAAACAAATAATGACAGATAATTTAGAGCTTTTTAAGATTTTCCAAGTAAAATTAGGTTGTTTTTGTTTTTATTTCATGGTCAAGTCAAGAAGTTTTATTCAATGTTCAAGCTTAAAACAAGTAGATCATCTGTAAGAAAATATGAAAATCAATATTGTTCCACTAGTAAGTGCAGTTCAATTTCTTACCACGCAGTTTTTGACATGCCAAAAAGCAAACAATGCAGAGAATTTAGCAAGAATGGCCTTTTATTATTTTCCTGAGGGATGCAGAAATAAATAACCTGGCAACTCAGATGAGACTAAGCGGAAATTTTGTAATTTTACAGAACTAAGAATGCAAGAATACACCCATTTCAACCACATCACAGATTGTAGCTCAGGACAAAATCTTCAAGTTCAACTTAACGTCACCTATTTTCCTCAACTGATTAAAAAAAAAAATAACACCCATTTCTTTCATGATTAATGGTAGGGCTTATTTCCTTCATGAAAGGATTTGGGTATATGCATGTACTTGACATTCAGGTAGCCTGGGGTCTTGAATTGAAAAACTTGGCCAACTTGCAGGTGCGGGTCTTGATTTAGCGGAGGAAGGGACTTAGTGTTTGAATCCCATTATACATGCCTGTCACCCTGCGGTGCTTTACTTGTTTAATTGGATTGTAGGATATTCAATGAATCTGGACATTAGTTGTAGGTTCATAAGTTGTCCCAGACATCCGGCTATAAAAAAAATAAAATAAAATTGGCCACCTGTAGGTGACCATAATGCTTAATTGCCTTTGAGTCAAATAGGGTCCCACACGTTTAGTTTCTTCCTTCAGCAACTTGTATAGAGACTAACAAGTCCAACAAGCTTGACAAAAGCTGTTCAAAACTTCTCAACTTGCTTCAAGCTGCAGCAAGTTGTTCTGCAATTTGAGCAAGAAATTAATATACATGACAAATCAAAAATCTGTACCAAGATTCAGCTCAAGCATAACATAAACCGACCTAAATAAGGCCAGTCCAACTCGAACTTCTAATAAGGTGTAGAAGACCACATGTATGCTAAATTTACTAGAAAAAAAATACTCCCACTGCTAAATTTGAAGGAGAAGTAGAGCCCACTTCCGAGGAAGAAACAGATTACAGATGACAAACACTCATGTACGACTCCTATTTCGTGCTATTATAAATTGAAAGTTAAAAGGAGACCAGAGCATGAACCCTGAACTAAAAACAAGAACATATCCCGATTACCAGACAAGAAGAGAACTTGACAAGACTCATTGAAAACATCAGGTGAATGCTAAATTATCGTATTCTACCACTAAATAATTGATACATGCAGAAATCACAGATTAATTAGCAATGGCCATCAATAAGTGACACAGAAAATATTGTAACAGCTTTTTGTATTATGTGTAGACACAATTCTCCTGTTATATTAGGAGCTCAAGAATTTCAAGTTACTGCATGATGCTTTGAGTAAAAATTATTAAAGAAACTATCTCATCTAAAAGTTTAAACTGTTTGGTGAAGTTTTATGATATGATTTATATTACTCGTCTAATACCCCTTTTTTAAATAAAAGCCCAGTTAAGCTTGAAGACAGACTTATACTACATTATACTTGATTTTTATTAAATAAAATAAGAGTGGTGAGATTCAAACTTATGACCACTAGTTCAACAAGATTCTGATACCATGTTAAGAAATAATCTCACCTAAAAATTTAAGCTATTAGATGAGATCGCAGAAATATAATTTATATTATTCTCGGTAAGACTAAAAGCAAGAACTCTTAGCAGAAATCACACGTACCCTGATTCTCAGACAAGAAAGGATCTTGAAAAGACTGGTTGATATCACCCGGGAGAGTGCCAACTTATCCTTCTGCAGTATGAACAGTAAAATATAAGCAATAATGGCAAATTAATTAGCAATGACCATCCATGAAACACTGCAAGTAAAATAATATAATTTGGTCCATTGCAGTTGGCGTTTACTTGTGGTAACACAATTCTCTAGTTAGATTTGAAGTTGAAAGCTTTCAAGATATTGCTCAAGTAGCAAATCACTCGCCAATATGAAGAAGAATTCAAAATTAAGAAAAGTCAGATAAGTCTACTCTATCCTCGACATTTTCAATATTTTCTTACGTCAAATAGAGACTGCGGGGAAGAAGATGTTATCCTTCTATTAAATGCTCCTAATTTTCCATGGATTAAAATTGTCTTTACTTCTAGAGCGCCAAGTCTGAAATTCCTAACTTTCAAAACCAAGCACCCACCAGGTACATTCTACTCAATCCAGAACAGATGGGAGTGAATATCCTTTACAATAACGAAAGAATTCAGCTCTTAAAAAGGTTGAAATAGCTTTATCAGGATGAATCTGATCACATGACAGGCATACTTGCTCATGCACAAGGTAGTCTGCATTTGTACGTGAGCATCTGCATGTACAAGTTCCAAAAGCGTCGCTGACAAAGAGTTTGAGATCTAAACAGCAGGTTTCGAGTTCGAGTCAGCACGTGCATTTCTTGTAAGAGCCTAGGATAACCGGGATTTTATTTGCTCGTCTAGGCTCACAAAATACATTTTCCAGGAAAATAGAGTTTCCTCGGATCCAAAAAAGCAAAAAACAAAAAACAAATCTGCATGTACAAGGTTGTACAAATGACCCAGTAAGAGTTTTATCCTAGCCAGGGAATTGATAAATCATTTTTCCCCTCTCAGACCAAGCTTGAAGTAAACGAGCAACAAGCTTATATTCACCACTCGAGAGTTGGTTATCCCAACCCCAGAATCGATAACTCAGAGCAAGTTAACCACAAAAGCAGCATGTTTTAACACACAAATCGTCCACCATAAACACAATTTCTTAGACCTCCATAAACCAACAATCCAAACACAGTAAAAGATACTGAAACTTTAAGTTCAAGAAACAAAGTCCACATGTTACAGCCCTGGTTTCAAGTTTCAAGCCACCAAAAAACTGTTAGAGAATAATATAAATCATATTCTGGGGCCTCATCTAAAAGCTTAAGCTTGTAGGTGAGGCTCCAGAATATGATTTATATTATTCTGATACCATGTTAAGAAACCATCTCACCTAAAAGCTTAAGCTTGTAGGTGAGGTCCCAGAATATGATTTATATTATTCTCTAACAAAAACCAAACCCAATAATTGATTTTATATGACATATTCCGAAAGGAAAGCAACAATTTAATCCTTTTCCATCATGAAAGAGAGGGATGAGGTCAAAATAAAAACTAAAAGCACAAGACATTTTACTAAAACCACGCTGGGTTTCAGGTGGTAGGTTGTTCTTGCTGGGTTTCAAGAGTGGTTCATTGGATTGGGCTTAGAGCTTGAGAGGGATTTGAACATTGTTGCTGGTCCTGGGCTTTATAATCTGTCATGGCCTATTATGCCATGAGCACAAGAATTTGAGATTTTTAAGGTTATCTTAATCATTATTTTTTAAAATAACTTTTATTTTATTTTTAATATCAGTGCAATAAATTAATTTAAAAAATCTTGTTTTTTGTTTTTATAACACATGATTACACCACATTTTAATCGGGATGATTGATGAGCAATAGAAATTAACTTGATTTATTATTATTTTTTTTAAAAAAAAACCCCATCGAGGCTAAATCAATATCTCTAGCTAGTGAACCACTAGTCGAGACAAATCTAACATTTGTGATTGAAAAGCAAAACATAAAACTGATTCAAACAGACAAGATCTACATTTATTTTGCTTCATATCTAGAAAAAAAGAAATTGTCAGAGAGGTGGGGCAAAATTATTGTGTAAGCAAATACATACATACATACATACATACATACATATATATATATATATATACATACATATATGTGTGTGTGAAAAATATTATTTTCTCCATACACATTTTCTTGCTTGCCACAAAATAAGCGAGAAATGATCAAACCTTATGTAATATGGTCCACCGCAAGTTTTTTTTTTTTGTTTTTGTTTTTTTTCCCTGCTTGAAACAAAACTCCATTACGTTTTTTAGCACAAAAAGTCTAGCATTATAGCGCGTGCACACACACATATAATAGATGGTGACATTTCACTTTATTTTTGTCATTTTAACCAGCTTTGAATCTAAGTGGTCTTATAATTTAACACAATCATGCCTTGTTAATTTGATATTTATTTAGGCCTTGTTTGTTTCAAGGAAAAGTGGTTTCCGGGAAACTATTTTCCAAACTTTCCAGTGTTTGTTTGCCTTCCAGGAAAGTTGGTCAACGGAAAACACTTTCCAGTCAAAGAAAAATTTGGCTTGGTTTTTCGGGGAAAGTGTTTTCTTGAAAATTTGGACGGAAAACACTTTCCGGAAGTTGTGAAAAATTTAGAAATATCATTATTTGCTGATTATATCAAATTTGATCCTCAAACTTTTGATTGCTATATATAATTTGTTTTGAATATTTATTTTTCAATTCCATCTCTTAAAATTTAATTTTTTATATTAATTTTGGTCCTTATTTTTATAATTGCTATTTGCTTTTTTCTTATCATTTTTTTTATTGAATTTTTTATCTATCAAATTTGGTCCTCATTTTTTTTATTGTTACTTATTTTATTTGAAATAATTTATGAAATGTTAATTATTATTATTTTAATTTATTCACCTTTCATTTTTTTTAAATTTTTTAGATTTGATCTCTATTATTTTGATTATTATTTATTTTATTTGAGATAATTTATGAAATTATATTTTTTTTCAATTTCATTCTCATTCAACTTTTTAATTTGTAAGATTTGTTCCTCATTATTTTAATAAACTTGAAAAAAATAATAATTTATTAATAAATTATTTTCTAGTTCATTTTCCATAACACAAACAAACACTGAAAAATGTTTTCCAGTTCATTTTTCATAGCACTATCAAACATCGGAATTCACTTTCGCCCGAATTCACTTTCGCCCGAATTCACTTTTCAAAAGAAAACCACTTTTCCAGCAAACAAACGGGTGCCTTAGATCATGTTTGAAATTATATGATGTGAGAGTTGGTTTAGTGTGATCCAATTTATTGGATAGGTTAAAAAACTCAAAAAGACTATATATATAAATTAAATAATATTATTTTAAATTAATTGAAATAACTTAACTTGAACCGACTTTGATTGTATGACACAGGAGGCCAAGCTCATTCTATTATCATATCAAGCAATTAATAAAGCTTGTAAAATAAAAAGAGAAGGAGGTGTGAGAATATGTTTCCCTTTTCTCTTTAGCTCCCCCCCTTTTCTTTTGACTTTTTTTTTTTATGTCATTATCATGCACTCTTTTGTACCAGAACTAATTAAGGAAGGTAAGCAAATGTTTAAGAGTTTAATTATCTTGAATCAAGGGATTTAAAGTGGATGCATGCATGGACTTGTGAATGAGAAGATGTTTATTCGTTAATTGATTTTTATTGATGAAATACTCGTCTATAATTAAAAAATAAAAAAAATATATATTAAAAAATATACTCGTCTGTATTTTCATTATTGATGAATATCAATCTGATAGTAAAATTAGAAATTTATCTAGTAATTAGATTAAGTTATGCTGGGTCATTGACTTTTATCAATTTGATTTTGGGGAAAGTAATTTATTTTAATTCTCAGATTGTAAAAAAAAGTCTTTGAAAAAAGTAATAAGAAAATTGTAATGTGCTTCCCTCTAATCTCTGCTTGGAATCATAGATAATTAATCTTATCATATAGTACTATAATACATTATTCATGCATAGATTGTTGATAGAAAGAAAAGCTACATTAATTTATTGATTTAAACAATAGGCCAATTAAATAAACCCTACTTTTACTAGAAATTATGAGGCCTTTTGCCATTGGAAATACCCTCACAACAGTTGTGAAACAAGGCAATAATGGAGCTCAAAAGGTTCTGTAGTACTCTCTGCCTCTGCTCCCACCACTCCCACCCCACCCCACCTTCCTTTTTCTCAAAAAAATGAAGAGGGATCAGCTTTTAGGGTTCGGCAGAATATGCATGGATGGATCTCCAAATCCTTCATCAACTGGTACTCTCTAATAGTTTTCAAAGCAAAACCTTTTAGCCCTCCATCAAGCACTCGTGAATGCCGCCTTTTCCTTGCTGCAAAGATTCCCAATACTAACTTCTCTAATGTTTTACTTTCACTTTAGATTTCTCCACTTTATTGTCAAAATATGCAAGCCTGTGAAATTCAAATCCATCCATTGATAGATGGTGGGTGGCGTATGGCCTGATGAACACCAACACCAAGAAAGTCTCTTGTTTGCCCTCCTGCAGGGCTATCTTGATCACTTTGAAATATTTTCTGCCTTTTAGCAGAGTACATTTGAAGCTGATTTAGAGTGGGAATTTGATCGTTTCTTGATTTTTCCATATCAGTACTTGCTGGATTAGTGCTTATAGGGCTCGAACCATACAGTCCACAGAACTTGTTGCTCCCATCTTGAACTTTAAAACTCCCGAGGAATGATGGATCTGTTGAGGTTGCACCGATCTGAGCAGCTTTTTGCAGCAAAGCAGTGGCTGACATGTTTGCTGAAGCTGTTTGATGGGACTTCTGCTGCGGGGTGCTGTACAGTGAAGGAACACTTACCAGCTGACTTGCGGCGGCAGCTGCTTCCTTAACATTGCTTAAAGGAAGTGCTAGAGTGCTTGTCAGCTCCTCGTGAGCAATATTTGAAGAGATTTTGTTTCCAAAAACTGGCCAATTGAACTGATAATGATCAGACGGCGGAGTGTTTGAGCATGAAACAGCAAGAGGGTCGCGAAATATAGATCCTGAACTAGTCACAGAGCCAAGTTGATGAATCTCTTGAATATTGTTGCCCGCCATTGCTTCACTGAAATGGGGTGCTCCTCCCTTGGCTCATCCACAAGGGAATGCCCACCTTGTTTTGTGAGATGATCATTGCTTGAAATTGGCTTGAAAATTGAAGAGAAATGCTGTGCCATGTTAGGCCCTAATGGATTCCCCATTAGATGATAATTGCCGGAAGTTAAGTTGCTTATGCTAGATACGGCATTTAACTCTTGCTGTTTCCTCCGCTAAGGCATCACAGAAGGCCCGGTGAGTGATGAAGCTATCTCTCCTGCCCCATCAAATTTTTTTTGAACATCAACTTAAATGATAATTAAAACCACATAATTAAAAAAAAGAAAAACATGGTATTGCATAGCTAGGAATAGGGTACTAAAAAAGGTTAGCTGGGCACTAAATTCAAAGATGAATAGTAAGAATTGAAGATGGAAATGAATGGTATTGCCTTTCCACCTATCTTTGTCCTCACTATACCTCCCTTTTCTCTTTATTTTCCAAATTTGAGAGATAGAAAGTGAGGGGGCTGCACAGACAAAGATATCACAGCCACAAAAATCACTTTCATGCTTCACATAGTTTTGTCTACTTTGACATGTTTGAGTGTTGTTCTTGTTGTTGACAAGAAAAAAAGTGATGCCCTATCATCTATGCTTTATCATCTAGCTAGTCCTCCTTGATTAATTTCTTCTTTGAAATCTTTTTTTACGACTATAATATCATTAATTTCAGTGGCTCCATCACTGTAAACTCTACCAAAAAAGAAATTATACCTTGAAAATATAGTCCCACAGTCACATTTGTATTCCTTAGTGCCACAAGTCTTTGAGTGTGCTTTCCAATCTGACTGGACAGCATATCTCTTCGAGCATTTTTCACACTTCCATTTCTTCTCGCCATGCTTCCTACAAAAGTGCTTCTTGATACCTGTTAAGTCTCCGAGAGCCCTAGAGGGATGGTGATGGACGCAGGTCTTTTCAGGGCAGACATAAACGCGCTTTCTCACTTCCTTTATTAGTCCTTTGCTTCAGCTTCCATGGAAGGTTGTGTCCTCTCCTATGGAGCTGTAGATTTTGATCCCTCTGAAACCCTTTACCACATATTTCACACAAGAATCTGTTGGTGGCCATGAGAGTTTTGGGTGATAAAGCTATGACTTCTGCTTCAGGATCTGCGCGCATCGAAGAACAAATATTTCGGTTTGAATATTAATATTATGGCATTAAAATTTGATAGGACATGAATAACTTTGAATATACTGAAGATCATGATCATAAAGACGGATTAGAAAGGCAGACATAAAGAAAGAATAAAGATAAACACAAAAACTCAAAAGGAAGATAATTAAATAGAGAATCTAGCTAGCTTGCCTGGAGTTCCTGGGAGGTTCCTCTTCTTCTTCTAGAGCAGGGGGGTTGGATGATCCACCAACAGGGGTTTTCAACAGAACCATTACAGCTACTAGTTAGTGCTTCTTCTGCTCCCATGAACATGATATCTCAAGCTTTTCTTTTCCTATCTCTTATCAACTCGATCGGTTGACTCAATCTAGCTAGTTATGCAACTACAATAGTTATGATTAAGAGAAGAACCGAGAGAAAAAGTTCTTTCTTACGAGGTTTCGAGTCTCAACCCTAACACATGAGAATATATATGCAAGATTTGATCTCTCCCCCTCCCCCCCTTCTCTTTCTACCTCTAATATGCTAGCTGCAGTCATTTTATTTAGTATTTGCTTTTCAGACAAGGCTAGGATAGAATAATCAAAAATGTTTTTGGGAGGTGGTGAAAAGTTAAAGTTGGGACATGGGGGAGGGAGAGAGAGAGAGAGGATGCTTGGAGAGGGAAGGGAAAAACACATAAAGGTGCATGATGACACATATGATGAGTGTGGGAGAACGCAAATCTCCCATGCCTTTTCCATTAGGAATGATTATCACATAATTTGTTTGCTTTTTGTTTCTCTTATATTTTTTTTCCCCTCTAATCTACCATGTTTAAATAATATTGTGCGCACTGGATGATAAAATATGAGTTGATTATTTCCAAGAACCCCACAAACATTTGAATGGAACCCTAGGTTAATTATCCTACATAGCCAAAGGTAAGCACAAAGGGAATAGATTGGATTGTTTTCTTTGGTGTTTTAGCTACTATACACAGTCATTTTGGAACCATGCAAATAAAACTCAAAGCAGACTTTAGATTTTACTTCAATTAATTGTCCTCGCAAGAATATCCTATTTTACACCATGTTGATGCATAGACTATCTAACAATAAATAATTTACATGGTCCAAAATACGGGGGGCGGGGTGTTTACTAGAATTTCAAAATCAAAAACATCACTACCATATAACCTAGATTTCAAAATCAAAAGCCTCGAAGTCATGCTTTTAGTTTAGGAATATTAATGTAGATTCTACAAGCATGCACGCCCGTGTTTCTAAATATATAGACTCTTAGGGATAACCACCTACACTGGCTATATATATATATATATATGCATGCATGCAGTGCTACTCATGACAAATATAGCTCAAATTAAGACCAAGTAGCATAATATTCCTGCCCTCAAAAGTTTGAAGGTTTATTCCAGAAAAACAAAACCATTTTTCACAGTTAACATAGCATGAATTGAACAACTATAAGTCATAAAAACGCAATGTCATGTACTATATGTTGTTTTTGTAAGAAAAACAAAATTAATTAACATGTCCCGGAGATCAGAGTTGAGGACTCGAGAGACAGTACCCAGCTAGTCACCCTCTTGTCATTATGCATCCTCATTTTCCACAAAAGTAAAATCTTTAGTCTTCTCCTTCAAAGAAGATATCGATCATGCCATGCCCCATTTACATATACAAGTAAATGTGCAAATCTTGGTCTGTAATCTTCTGGGTGTTTATCAGAATCTGCCATTCACGTGCCCAACTGTCAACGAAGGTAAGATCCAATGGAAACGACGAAAGAAAGACATAAAAAGGGAACAATCGTCCTGTAGACACTATGAACATATTGGCATTTGGAATCTCTTCCCTCATTTCGATCAAATTGACTAGGATTTGTTTTTAACCGACCCCATTTCGCCATTTTTTGTAAAGAAATTGATCGTAGTATTTGTCAGGGAATGATTTACTTGAATCGAATGTTGAGTTTTAGGTTGGTTGTTTGATCTGCTTTACACTTTTTGCTCCGTAGCCTTTTGCGTTTGCTTTTCTTTTGTGGGTTGCAAGGATGTTGCTTGATGTGTTTAAAAGCAATGGCCATGGATCATGATCAAGGGCATGAATATATAGTCAATTGAATGAGCAAACCTTTTCGATTCCTAAGTTTTTTTTTTTCTTCATTTTTAGCAGTGGTGATAATCTTATACATCAACTAGGTGGTGATTTATCGAGCTAAGACCTAATTGGAGCAAAGTCTTTATCTCAAACAAGATAGAATTTCACTTGGTCAGACTATGTTGTTAAGTTGTTAATGAACCATCTCACCTAAAAGCTTAAGCTTTTAAGTGAGGTCCCCATAATATGATTTATATTATTCTCTAACACACCCTCTCAAGTAAAAACCTTTTGGGCTTGAACCTTGTACAGATCCACATCATCTTGTGCTTGATTTTTATCAAATAGAATGAGGGGTGGTGAGATTTCGAACTCGTGACCGCTGGGTCAACAAGTCTCTGATACCATGTTATAAAACCATCTCACTTAAGAAAGTTTAAACTCTTTAAGTGATGACTCATAATATGATTTATATTACTCTCTAATATATGTTAGCTCTGACGAGTTCATCAACAGTCAGATTAAAATCTAAAGCAGAGTTTATTAGACATATGATAATTTTAATTTCTTTTCTTTCAAGAAAATCTTAGCAACATTAGTGTGGGCCAATCATCTAATTATAACTCTTAAGTTGAGACGCACATATGTGAATAGTAGACATTGCTTCAGATCTACAACAAGTCAATAGAAAATTAGAGAAAAGGAATATAATTGAACTTTATTTCCTACTTATTTTATAATAATAAAAAAAGGGGAGAGGTTAAAAGACAGCCAGCTGACAAAGGCAGTGAATTTTTAGAACTGTGAGCTAGCGGTCGTCTCCTTGCGGGCTGACTTCTCCTGCTAACCCCTTAATCATAATCTAATCATGCTCATGCTTTCTAATTTTGTTTATTACATCATCCTTGGAGTTTAGCTGTTGAACTGTGGCGGTCTCAGAATATTCTCTCCTTCTCCAACACTCCCAACTTTCAAGGTATAATAATGGGGTTTTTTAAATTATACAGACCCACCCCCACATCTATTTTTTTTTGCCAGTAGAGATTTGACCATATATGGGCAATATTTCATAATCGAAGGGTTTAGGTAAAAGCAAAACGTTGTCTCCAAGGGTACTATGTTTGATTTGCTTGTCTCTTATAGTTTGAAATTTAGGATCGACAAAAATTAAGGAGGTGTTTTACATGTGATTGTTTGTGCAATTCTAGGATACCTCTATCTCCCTGCCCCAAGCTTTTCTAATTACAAGACATGATGAATTCGTTCGTAGCTAGTTACAATTCAAGGAAAATCTTTGGAAATTCCTGTGCTAATCACGTGAAATCATGCAGTTATACTTGAAATTGTTTTTTTATTAGTATTCCATGACAAGCATAAATGTATTTTATTGAAAGAATAGAAATATAAAAATAAATTAAAGTTATTTTTGAATAAAAAATACAGTCTCTTTTATCTCCAATCTCTTCATTATATTTCTTAATATCCAGACAGTAACCAAACATTATTATAAGAAATTAATTATTACCTTGACGTAAATAATTTGTGTTTGTAACCAAAATTTAACTACAAAAAGGTTAATCTTAAGTTTTTTTTTAAAAAAAATATAATCCATGAAATATTAAATATATTGTGTTTCTTTCTTTGTAAGTGTTGATATATTGAGTCAGGATATGCACTACTTGTAAAAGCCTGTGACAGTCTTGGTTTTACTCTTTAACATGATCAGCCTACAAAGTATGTTTTTCAGGAGATAAAATTTTCTCGTATAAAAAAAAAATGTGTTGATATATTGTAGGATATATGCTTGGGACTGTCAGATGTTAGCATTACTTCTGAAGTTAAGTTTGGCATTACTTTTGAAACAAAATATCCTAAAAGGAGAGCAGATTTGGATCTGGGAATCCTATACAGAAATCCACATGCTTTGGTTTATAAAAAAGATGAAGAATATATGCCTTTTTTTTCAAACCTATCTCAATTATCTTTCTTTCTTTATTTTTTATTTTTTGGTCTGTCCTTTTTCCTTCTTTTTTTTATTTTTCCTTAGTTGTGACACAATAGCATAAGGCTCATTACATTTGCCAACTTTATTTATAAACATAAAATAGTATTGACATGAATATTCTTCTGCTGTTTGTTTCTGTATCTTTTTTGGAGCATGGTGGTAGTAATTAAGTTTTATTCCTTAATTAGTTTCTTCTAAAACCGGTAATTATTATTATTATTATTATTATTATTTTATATATATATAAACAATTCATTCAAGTCGGCTTGATAATCTGGATAAGATTGTGATCCCTAATTAATTACCATGATGTTTGAATATACACCCAATTGCAATCTGAGGATCAAGTAACTTTATTTATCTCATGAATTTAGTAACTATACTTGCATGAATTATTACGAACATAATTAATTGAATGTCTCACATATATATCTTTGATTAGGAAAAAGATAGACGATGACACAGTCATTCCACCTGGACGACAAGTTGTTTAGTAAAAGAAAAGAAGAATAGTTTTGTCTTGTAATGCTTTAATGATTATAGTATCTAAGAATTTAAGATGTCAAAGCAAGAAGACAAATAATTTCTCATAAATGATTCAACAAATAAATACACAAGATCGTGTACATTCTGCAAAAGCAATAGAAAAAAATGATTCGATACCTGTAAATAAGGTATATTTGTGTCGTTTGGGAAAGCTGTGGCTGGATATGCTTTTTAGTTGTGAGTATATATATATATATTGTGGTAATAATTTTTAAATTATTTTCAAATACTTCTAAACCATAGCCATAGCTAAAAACCACATCCATGACTAGATTAGTGGTTTTAAAAACCACATTCAAAGTTTTCTTTTTAAAAAAAATACATAAAAAATATTATTTTTGACATCAAAATGATCCATTAAAACAATAAAAAATATTATTTTGAAGTTATAAAAAATCAAAACTCTTCAAAACCTTATCCCAATCCTAAACACCCCAATCTAGTGACGGTGAAGGTGCAATCACTAGGGCAAATATGGCTAAGCTTAAAAAAACATTGAATGAGACCACCACTATGAACTCAATCAACCAAATGATAATGTGCTCGATAATATTTCAATTCCACAATATATATATATATATATATATATATATATATATATATATATATATATATATATATATAAACATTAAGATTCTCTTTATGGCTTGGAAAGCAAAGTTAAAGCACCCCACTTACCCTCTCTACATCTACAATGGATGGCCCGTCTCTTCTCTAAAAAGGAAACCGATAAACCTATTCATGTCTCAGCTTTTATGATTTTTTCTTTTCCTTAATTACGATGAGATATACTCGGATCAGCTTTCCTGATACCTCCTCATCAATTCTTGAGCAGATCATCCATAAAACTAAACAAAAAAAACAGTATTTCTTCAATAATCTTTCAAAAAACTTGAATCTTGAACGATAACTTTTTGAAGAAGAAATTCACTTGTCTGAGTGTCCACTGCAGTGCACCGCAATAACAAATGAAACCTAAACCTTGACAGATTTTAATTATACCTCCTTTTTTTTTTTAATTTTATATGAGTGCGAGAGAGAGAGATTGCTGGTCCATATAATGCCTAAACGTGTAATTAAGAATTCAAGTGAAAGCACATCCAGAATTATGAATCTGAGGAGAAACAAGGAGGTCGCCATCAAATTCTCGACAGGCACTAAAATCCCACTAAGAAAAAAGGACTTTGAATGCAATATGATAACAATCTTGTTGTATATATCCATCGTTAATCATTGATATATATGATAGACAAATGTTTATTTCACAGGGAAAGGGAAAGGGAAAGAAGCAGGGAGAAGACAAGAAAATGTTCAAAACCAGGAATTCAAACATGGATCGACGACTCAAAAAGAAAGGCATGCAGCAGGCAGGGCCATACATGTTGCCACGAAAATGTTATTCAGAGAAGAAAAGAAAGCAATGATGAGAGGAAAAATTGATCAGAAAGTGATCTTTGTTATCTTCAATAGTGCTAGCTAGTGCCCAAATTGATGGTGGTCTCCATGAAAAAAACAGAACCCTAGGTACATAGTACAGGTTAACTAGCTATATATATATCTATAGAGCAAGATTTTTCTGCAACATGAGGTGCTCGTAAAGGGATTTTAGATTTGTTGTGCACGGATTGGGGATCCTATGTATCTTGAACGTGAAATGCAAAAAAAACGAAAATAAAATAAAAAAAAACGAGTCAAAGCTATCACCGATCGATACTTGTGAAGGGATGTTCTGTAATCTTTGTTTACTACACCCGCTGATGATACTGATTTATCAATTGTTTATAATTTTATGTGATTTTAGATCATTTTAAAATGATACAAAACTCATTTCTCTCTCTCACACACATAAATAATAAATAATATATCGCTAATTCTACCAGTAATTACATGCAAAAACTACTTGTTGCCCGTTTTCCCTATCGAACTATTAGAGAATAATATAAATCATATTTTGAGTCTCATTTAACAACTTAAATTTTTAGATGAGATGGTTTCTTAACATGATATTAGAGTCTTGTTGACCTGACAGTCACGATTTCAAATTTCACCACCTCCATTTTATTTGATAAAAATTAAGTACAAGGTAGTGTGAGCATGTACAAGTTTCAAGCTCAAAAGACTTTCATTTGAGGGTGTGTGTTAGAGAATAATATAAATCATATTTTCGAGTTTCACCTAACAGGTTAAAGCTTTTAGATGAGATGGTTCCTTAACACTAAAATCATTGACATATATACTACTTTACTTTCAATGACTCGTTCTTCATGCCATCCTCTTCAAAATACTTCATTGCTAGATTTTGTGGCCTTCTCTTATCTAGATGTTGGGAGAAATCAACAGAAAACCTAGGTAAAAAAGTTGAGAAAACTTTGGTTTTAACCTTGATCTTATTGCACATGACCAATTTTAATAAGATATCTTCATTTTATAATTTCTAACTCCATGACTATATACATATATTTCCACACCCGTTTAAATATATGATCTACTTAAATACTAACTATCTCGAAAATAGTTTTTCCAAAGAGTTATAACAAGTATATAATTAGTTGGCAGAAACTACGTAAGTTAATCTAGTTAATTATTTTTATAATGATTGACTGAGTTAGAATAATAATTATTGAAATTAATTATATACTTCTATTGATGGTTAATATTTTTTTATTTAATTTATATCTAATCTAAGTTAGATTCTAAATAGTAAATTTTCTAAATCAAGTCTAATCATATAATATATAAATAAAGTTATAATGGTAAGTATGTGTGTGTTTCAATATCTCTTGCTCAATGGGCTTTTGTTTTGAGCCTCAGTTCCAATGTGGGTCCTTGTCACTAAACTCTTTGTTCCCTATGTATCATGGTATGGGCTTTTAGTTTGAGCCTCGATTCCATGTGGCCCTTACCAAATTGAGTTTCATGGGCTTAGACTCCTCATTTCGGGATGACAGCCGGTTTACACAAAACTTAAACCAGAGAAGAATCAGAGCAAAGAAAATTCTACAAAATCTGGTCTGAAAGATCTAAAGAAGTGAAATGGACATAAAAGCTTTAGCAAAATGAAAGAGAGAGCACACACATTACAGCACAACAAGAGCACACAACCCATCTGGAGATAACCTTAAAAAACCTAGCTTTAAGGATGGTCTTCTTCTTTTTGTCTAAGAGAAAAGGTGCTGACTTTAAGCACCTCCTAGATGAAGGTCTATCAAAATGTCACCAAGTTGTCAGCTTTCCTTCTCTTGAGGACTTCTTGGCTGGTATGTTTTTGATTCTGTGCCTATTTGTTTTTTTAGTGTTAAGAGCTTGAATAATGATAAGGAGTGGTAATTAATGCGCAGTTGATTTGAATTGTTTTGCAATGAAATGTGGATGGATACTTGTATGAAATTGAAGTTGAAGGGTGTTTTTTTGGTATGTTTCAAGTCAAGTCAAGTAGTAAAGGTTCTTTCTTGATCAGTAACTGGACTAGGCTTTCAAAATTGTGTGCGGTGGGGGATTCAACTGGTTAATTGACATAGTAATTTGTATAGGTTTGGTTGCAGTATATGTGTATTTTGAAACATCTTCTCAGTTTAGGCCTCTAAAGTTTTTATCTCTTGTTTATTTTTCTGTGAACATTTCCCATTTCGATTTGCTTCCCGTAGCATGTAGTTTGCCCTTTGCAATCACTTTGCAGAGTTCAGAAATTGATCATACCCTTGTCTGAAGCGTTGCCAGTTTCTCATCTAGCTAGCATTTTGACTGTGCAGAATCCAGTTGTTACTTGTCGCCGATGATTATTGACTAATAAATTTGACTGTATTGTTGGCATGGTTACTGGTCCTTCTGGGGGCTGGTTTAGACAGTTGGTTTTTATGTAGAAGAAATGGTTGCTTGAAGCACACTGTTTTTGAGATCGTTTTCATTTTGGATGTTGGTAAATTATTGACTACAAATGCTTGATGGCAGAGGAGTTTATGCATGGAGTAGGCCCCATGCTTTCAGTCAGAGGGAGAAAGCATTCTATCATGGATTGGGGGTGGTGATTTTGTTGTAGAGGATGCAACTACTTCAACTCATGAGGTAATTGCTTGTTTTTCATTTTGTTCATTAAAGATTCTCTCTAGCTTTTTGTTTAGAGTAAGATATTAAAATGATAGAGAAAGGTGCATAGCAATTCAATTCAAATGTGTTAACTCATCTAATAATTTAATAATTAACGTAAGCAGCTTCTTGATATGCTAGTAATTGTAGAAAGAGATTTGCTATCATCTTTTTTAGTTTTTATTTTCCATCCCTGCTCACCTTAAAATGATCTGATGTTAGCTGCTAGTGGTTTGGCATGAAGAACCGTTATAACCCAGACCCTAGTTCATGCCAACAAAACTATTGTTTACCATTAGGCTATGTGCTAATTTTGAAAGTGCCTTTTGTGGTGATAAAAGTAATTTAGCTTGAGCTGGGTTCCCCTATTCCTCCAAGAGCAAACAATCATCTTAAGTTTGAAAATAGATGTTCTTGGAGTTGAGTCTCTTATTACAATTTAGAATTCGCTTTCTGACATTGAGTGGTGCTAAAAGATACTGATCTGGTGATTGCTTGCTAGTAATATTTAGATCAAGAACTAGCAGCTTGAAAATACTCTTCACTCAAATCTGTTTGTCATTTCATGAGGCACTTCCACAAATGGTTAATCACACTTGGTTCTTGTTTTGCTTGATTTCTTTTAAATAGTTTCTCTCTGATTATTAATTGGTGTGGTCATTTCTTGTTACCATGTATTTTATAAACATGTACAAAATATTCAGCTAAAAGATATATAGAAGAAGATCTAGTGATTGTTTGCTAGTAATAATTAGATCAAGAAGAGCTAGCAGCTTGAAAATATTCTCTATTCAAATCTGTTTCTCGTGTCACGAGGCACTTCCATGAATGGTTAATCACACTTGGTTCTTGTTTGGCTTGTGTTCTTTTAAACAGTCTCTGATTATTAATTGGTGTGGTCATTTCTTGTTTCCAAAGTTGTCACTGTATGTCGCATAGTAACAAAATAAGGTTAGAATGAAAATTGCTTGTCTATTCTCTTGATAGGATATATTATGCTACGCATAACATGGTTTGATTGGCCAATCTTGTCCGGGATCAAATACAAGCAGCAGCCAGGAATTTGACCAGTTGCAAACAACAGGATCAGAGGCAAGCAGCGGTCATGGACCTGGCAGAAAACCAACTCAAACTGAAGCAACCTTAACAATCTCTGAAGAATCGGCTTTTCAAGATTTTTCTGAGAAGAATAAGGCTGTCAATCAAAATGCTGGATATGCTTCTTGGCTCGCTGAGTGAGACCAAGCTACCTGATTCTTCTGGTTTTGGGTGTGGTATTTCACCCATTTTAT
This sequence comes from Salix udensis, assembly GCA_029204005.1. NCBI lineage: Eukaryota > Viridiplantae > Streptophyta > Magnoliopsida > Malpighiales > Salicaceae > Salix > Salix udensis. The sequence goes on from CM055025.1 coordinate 767,528, forward strand.
AGAAAGATGCTCCTGGCACCTCTGCCACATGTCAGAAGAAATCCCACTGATCAGCAAAAAGCTCCTACACTGCTGCCACCCCGGACAACATACTTGATGATTTACTTGAGGAAACATCTAATTTAAAAGAGAAAGAGGCTGCTACACCTCTTCCACTACTAGCAAGAAATGCCGTTGCCTCTGCAAAAAAACACTTCTACTGCTGCCACTCCAGATGACGTACTTGATGATTTACTTGAGGAAAGCATCTAACTTGTCAAACCAAAACAATCTGCATCAGCCTCTAGAAATTAAGGGTGCATCTTATCAAATTTTATCGACTTCTTCCCCGTCTGTCACTAAGTCGAAAGTTTTGGATGACTTCGATTTATCGTCGGATACAATTTAACTGCTTGTAATTTTACCAAACCTCAACCATGTATCATTATTTGCTGTGCTTAATGCAATGCAAGGATGTATACTTCCAAGCTGCTATATTGATTCCGTGTTTTACAAGTGAAAGAATATTTAGGCATCGCCAATGTTACGTATCCTGCTAAGGTTTTCAACCACTCTGCCATGCATTTTCTCTTGACACCTTTGATAATCAATAACGTATTTCTCACCTTACCATATCCTAATGGAAAATATAAGGTATTTCTCACCTTACCATATCCTAATGGAAAATATTAGGTGGTCTGTCATGTAAGAGAGGTGAGATGTAAATAAGTTAGATCCATGTGATGCAAAGAAGTGTCTCTTTTTCCTAAACCCCAGTAGAAAAAATGTCAACATATGTTACCTAAAACCAGCTGTGCACTTAAATTTGCAGAAGGCAAAAGGGCATGTCAAGTTCTGTAGTATTTTGCCTCCATTACATTATGAAAGATAAAAAATTGCCTGAGCAGAAGTCAGGCTGGCATCACAAATAGAGAGAAGTACAACTTGATCTTCCAATCTCCTTATTAGTTCCAATAAAAAAAATTGGAAGGATAAGAAAATAGCAAAAAAAGAATATATTAAAAAAAATCACTCTGCATTTCCTTCTTTCTATAGCAAAATTACAATTTCAACACTAGAACAGGAAAAAAACGAAAAGGAAATCAATTAGTTAGCTAGACAAGCACAAAATTGCAGAAAAATCAAAGCCACAAGGCTCCAGCTTCTTTCAAAATAGGAACCAATTCTCCAGAAATATGGGTAGCCATAAGTCTATCCAATCCACCAAACAACTTTCCACCAATAAAAAGAGCAGGAAACTGTACTTTCTTCTTACTCCCCTTTCCACCATCATCGCAGATCATTTCCAATTCCTCCAACACACAAACCTCATCAGCCTCATCGATCTCATAAACTGCTGGATTCACACCAAGCCCCAGAAGCAAACGTTTCGCTACATGGCTCATGCAGCATCCACGCCTAGCAAACACTATGATTGCATTTTCTTGTACCATCTTGCTCATATTTCTTGACCCTTTCAGCACCTCTGGAGTGGCAACCACTCCACCATTGCTATGGTGGCCAATGAGCTGAGAAGGGCTTCTCAGGGGCTTGTTGGCGGTGTACAGAGGTAGCCATGACTTGTAAGGTATTGCCTGTTGCATGGTTAGAAACACAGAGACAGAGAAGAAGAAGAAGATGGTTTTGTGAATGTTTAGCTCAGAGGTGCCTAGAAATGGTGGGAAGAGAAGGGTATATAAGAAAATGGAGAGGGGGTGACTTCATAAATTTGAAAGAGTCAAGCGTCAACTGAGTTAGGCTTATATTTTTGGCAATACGCAGCATGATGGTTGTGGCTTACGTTTGATTTGTGTCATATATCCTTCACTATTTTCATTTATTTAATTTTAAATTAGAGGTTGCTACGTATCATTAAGAACGACCTTATCTTTTTGTCTCCGATGATAAATGTATAATAGTGCTTTGCCATAATAATTTTAATTCAAAATACATTTAAATAATATATATATATATATATATTGAATTGAAAAAATCTCTAGATTGAGTCTTTATCCATCTCATTGTCCCTTTCTTGGAAGTCACTGCTTTATTTGATTCGATTTATTTATAGGTTAGGCGTGAATATTTATTTCTTTGTGATTTTTTTTATTTAATTTTTAATATTTATGAGTTGGTAGATTTTGTTTTAAATAAATTTATTTTCTAATTTATTATTTGAGTTTCAATTCAAGTCCTCCAAGACATCCAATCATGAACAGCATAACATCTCTTTCACTGTTTATTTGACAGCTTGTTCGAATTAGCTTTATCATGTGAAATTTAAATCACTATTTAATATTTATTTCAAGTCCGAATATTTTTCAAACATTGTTAAATGTAATTCTAAATATAAAATAAATAATTTCTTAATCTTTCTTAGTTAGGTCTAAGAATATTTCTATCTAAGTTTAAAAATATGCATTTTATTTTTTTCTATATTTTTTACGAAATTGATTACTTTTGGAGCACACTAAAATTTATTCCCAATATACTTTAAAAACCATTAATTATTGCTGTTATTATTATTAATAATAATAATTAACTACTTGATCTTTTGCCACGTATTTGACCATACACGCAAAAGAAAAATGCAGCTGGTGGACTGGACGGTCGGTGGGCGAGAGCTGACGAAAGCTATGAGACAGACTTTAGCCTCGCAGACACGTCATCAAGAGTCCGTGTGACGCCAGATACGGGACCCTCCACGTGGATCAGACTGCCCTTTCCCGCGGTATGACGCACGGTGACGTCATACATACATGCCCACGTGTTTCGAGTTTACCGATAGTGTATGATTGTACGCTTCGCGGCTGCGCCGTCCACTCCTGGGGCCGACTCGTCACTCGTCGCTTCTTCAGAAAAAGATAGTCGTTTGGGAGATACATCCTTAAAAATAATTTTGTGTCCAGGTTTCTATATTGTACAATAAATAATATAGTATTTTATTTTTTTAGCAGAATTCTATCATCTGCTATTGACTCGACAGACCTTTTAAGATTTTCTTTTGTTTTTTTTTCTTACTATTGTTTTACATTTATTTATTATATTGTGTTACCATCCAATCTAAATGGATATGACAAGCATTAAATTTATATCACATCCAATCTAGGATGACACCTTACACAATTATGTTAGGTTTTTTATTATTATTGTTTTTTGTGTTTATAATAAATGCAATCATCTTAGAAGTGATATAAATAATTAATAACCGATGAAATCTGATTAGGATATAGAAGTGTTTTTTTTTAAATTATTTATTAAGAATTATTAATGTTTAATGTTATCAAAATTACATATTTTAAGAAATAATATATATTTTTTTAATTTAATGTTAATTTTTTTTTAATATTATAGTAACCTGGTTATAAAACCTACTAGCCTAACATGTTGATCTAGAATTAAAACTGGTATATATTCAAAAAAGAATAAAAAAAATAATTTACTTCATTGATCTAGCACTATCAGAATCTATTATTCATAATTATGATGATAAATAGAGATTTACATGATTTAAGACTTAAAAATTTGTTTTCCTTGTGGTATCAAGATCGAGTCCTGTGATACTAATATGATAATTATTAGAACCTTACATGATTGTTAACTTTTAAATCTATAAAATTAGTTGAGGTACATACAAGCTGGTCCTGACATCCACGCTAATAAAAACAAATCCATTATTCATGAGCTAAACAAGAGTTTATTTACAAGAAAAGGAGAAAAATGACAATCTAATTAGATTTTTTTTTTTTTTTTTATCTATCTTAGATATAGACGTTTAATTAGTTTTTATTTTATAACACAAAGTTGTTGAGCTATAAATCATTACCACTACTTCGAATATTAGTTTGGATCCACTATAGCTCACTATATTATTCTAAGATTAATAAGTGATTTCACGAGAGGTTTTTATTAATTTGTTCAATGGCAACCTTTGTGTCGGAATCACGACATCACCTTTTCGTCACAAGTAGCTTTCGATCCCTTTTTTGGCGTAGAATCTTCATAGGGGTGTTCCTAGGAAGCCACCTTGTAGTTTTTTTTTTTTTATAGAAAAAACACATTATATAATCTTTGATCTTGTTGGAAAAATGGGAATTGTAGATGTATTTTAATTGCAAAGCAAAATAGCTGTCGAGATGCATCATCAGCAACCAAATTTGGGTAGCATGTCCACGTGGCTAAATATTACAGGAGCATAAACAAGTTGCTAGCATTTAGGACCTGCAAAAGCAAGACCTGGTCAAGAGATAATAATTGTCAGCAGGCAAGGATTTGGGAAATTTCCAACCACCTTACATCGGATTCTTACCTCATCCAATCCTATGATAAAGATAAATTAATCTCAATTATTAAATGTAGAACATGCTGTCATGTTATGGTATGATAAAATTAGTAACATGTTGTAAGAGAAAATTATTCATCATTCACGTGATTGCTTGAGTGATAAATGGAATTGTTGTCTACTATACTATAATCTCAGCTTTAAGAGTTAGGTATGGTAGCTCAGAAGATTTCATCTTTTTTTTTATTATTATTATTAAGTTTGCACATATTAGCGAAAATCATGTAAAAACACTTTCTATATTTTACATTTATAGGCCAACTTCATATTGTTTCTCGTATTTTGTATTTTATTTCTTGAATTATAGTGTTATAAAAAATCTCTGAGTTGAGCTAAATCACTATAAACCTATCGGATTCAATGTCTAATCCAGATATCCAGCCCTGAGTCCAGCCCCGAGTTTTATACATCAACCTAGCAAACCGAGTATGACCTTTTCAAATCTTTAATCCTGCATCATGTCATTCACAGCTTAATTTTGAAACAAGAAAATCCACTTTGATGACCAAGATTTCTAAGGGCCAGGACTTTATATCATCGAAGAAAATCAGTATTAATGTTGCTCCAAGTAGCTGTCCATGCCAAGGTTATCAATTCCTATTGGTGCTTCATTTTTTCAATTAAAATAAAATATTTTAATTTTAAAATATTTCGTTACACTGTTTCAGGGCTATATATATATATATAAAATTAAATATATTAATTCAATTTTTTTTTAATATCCAAAATAAGATGGAATTTAAACCGAGATAAAAACAATTTTTTTTTTTTTAATTGGTACAAAACATTTCAAATAAAACAGAACAAAAGACAACCATTGTCCATGCACTGAAAGGAAATTGCATCTTTTTTAATATCAGACATTACGAACCATGCATGCAACAATTTGTAATTTCCATTTCTTATTGGTCATGCTTACCTTAGCATTTATTTATGCATTGGCCAATGGAATTGCAAGAATAACATCTGATACCAAGGACAAAATGGAAAAATAGTCCATTATTATCTTTTGCATTTCACTCGAGGAGGTTCCCTAGGAGCTGCACAACTCCATCAACAAAGTTTTTTGAAGCCAAATATAATCCCTTGTTTGTTTCAAATGATAATTAAGCATTTGTTTCACTCATTAGTTCATGAGACATCCCAAAGGATAGCTGTGAGAAACAAAACTTTAAGAGGGGGTGGAGGCGTGTTGCCAATGAGTTTAACTACAGGAGCCTATTTCTTGGTCTCTAACTCCATCTTCTGAAGGTTCAACAGCAAATCACCAGAGTCGAGGAAAACCTTGTTGGCTGAGTTTGAGATGGTCTGTGCAATTTCTCTTGCAGCTTCAATCTTCCTTAGAGTGATAAATGCAGGATTGTTGGCAATAGCTTGACCAATGAGCTGAGCACTGGTGGCCTCTCCCTGTCATCCATTGAGGAGAAATGATTAAAGAGAGAAGGGGGATGGAGGATTGCAATTTTCAAAAGCAAGTCGAATGAAAATAAGAAGGCCTTTGTACTAAAAACAATCAAGATTTCTTCTGTCTCACCTCAGCTCTGATAACAGCACTTTTCTTGTCTTGTTCAGCTTTTTCCACAATAAATTTAGCTCTTTCAGCTTCTTGTGCCGCCACTTGTTTGGCTTCAATGGCAGCAGTAAATTCTTTCCCAAATGTCAAGCTTGTAATGGACACATCATCGAGTGCAATGCTAAAATTTGCTGCTCTTTCTGTCAAAACCTTTCTTATTTCTCTACTAACAGCCTATAAAAAAAAACATGCTTAGTCAACACAGAATGATGCATATGAACAGCTACATACACAAAAAAGAACAGCCAATATATCCAGAGGACAAGGCAAAAGTAATGGAGAAACTGAAGAAAATCTGACCAATATCTTCAAAAATTCCCTAACAACGGCCAACAGATGCCTACTGTTAAATTGATGCATAACTGAAGGAACAATATAATCATCCTAACAGCCTATAAACAACTGAAGTCAACAGAGAATGGTGCCTGAACAGCAACATTCACACAAAAGAAAGAATGGCCAAATTGCAGCTTCTCCAACTTTTGGTTTGTACTTTTATTACAATATACATGTCTGCACGCACGAGCATGCACACTTTTATTTTCAATATAACCATACTCTCAACAACATATATTACCAAACACTTCTACATGTTTTTTCACTGCTCTAAAAGCTCCATCACTGTAAAGAGCTAACACTACTACTGCTATTGCCATTCTCAATGCCAAATACCCACTTAATAGCGCAGAATAATGAAAAGCTGGAGAAATATGAACATTATCATCCCTAGTTCTCTATCAATAGCCCTACACAGAGCTAAGGTCAGTCAACATGCTGTCAAATAGATGTCTTATCAGCTATACACCAATACTTGTGAAAAGGTTATTTTAACAAATTTAGGAATTATGGAGAATCTACAAAAGTAACATGTTAAATAAACACTTCCCCTTGCTGATCAGGTGAACAAAACTAAAAGTGTTGATCTGAACCAGGACTTGAATGGTTAGTGATCATTACCTCTCTCTGAGTAATGAGCTGACTGGCGTTGTATTGTGCAACCACAGCTTTCAGTGTTTCATGAATGATAGAAGGCAAAACTCTTTCATTATAATTCTCACCAAGGGTTCTATAAATTTCAGGTAACTGGTCTGCCACAGGACGAGTAAGAACTCGAAGCCCAATCTTGACCTGTTAACAATTTTAAAACCAATTCAGAAAGAAAGATTACAAGGATTTAAATATAATGCATAAAGATTGAAAACTAAAGTCAAAAGATTCAGAGTTCTCAGCAACCTCCTTGAGTGCATCAGCAAAAGAAGTGGTCCAACAGAGTTCCATCAAAAATATATAATAAATTTTTTAATGAAATATGAAAGGCATAAGACATCTACCATTTGGAGATCACGGCTCCCTGAAGTACTCTCTACCAGATGGGGTCGCGCACGAACATCATAAATGACAGGCCTTTCAAACCATGGAACCATAAAGTGTGTCCCCTCAGGATAAACCTGGTCATTGAACACTACATATTTGAGTACATGATAAAATACAGAAAGTAAAATGCATAGTATCAAGATTACAAATGAAATGATGGTGTCCGCGCTCGCGCGCGCGTGTTGGGGGGAAGGGGGGGTTCAACAAGTGCATTGTTAAATTAATCCTGATTTGAGAATCAAAACTCTAGTTTCAAGTGGCCAACCCCTCTACCCCAAACTCAACCATTGAGATCAAGCTGGTCCATAGAGGCTTTATATTCTTCTGGATATATAAAATCACCAAGCATATAATTTCCATTCTTTTATCCATATCAAGTATTCTGCTACACTGATTTCCAAATACAAAGACAAAATCACAGAACATGGAATGGTTGGTTTCAACTTCCACCCGCCATTATATGGCATGACATTGTTGAAGGGAAGAAAATGGAAAAGGGATCAACATATTTCTAATTAGCAAACAATATCAATAAGTCTGTTCCAAAAAAAAACTTAAGGTTGCAAATTATTACAGAAAGCAGCCCAAAGAGTTAAATAGCAGAACTGGCAGTGCATAAAACAAGAGCATCGGCCAATCAGAAAAGGGTCATCATGGAAAACAAAATACGAGAAGCAAGTCAGATTTGACAACAAGCCAACCATCATTAAATTCACACAACTAAGGAACTTAACCTTGTCTTTGACACCAACTATACGGTTGAACATGATTGCTCTATGTCCACCATCAACGTTGTAAAGACTGTTGGCAGCTCCATACAAACCAAGCCCACCAATAACTCCAAGCTTCATCAGAGTTCCAATGGCACCACCACCCGGCAAATTGGGTACTTTCACATTCTTGAAATTCATCTAAGAACTCAAAATCACTCACATTAACAAGGTCAAACAAAAAAAACTACATTGTCGACATCATATGTAATAAAAGTTCGTTTATTTTCCATTTTCCCATTTCCGACTCTACAAAACAAAACCATAAAAAAAAACCCATCAAGGAAACTCAATCTAGACCTCAAGCGCTTTATTAATTTGCTTTCTGGGCACACAAATTTTAACAAAATAAACAAAAAGCAATAAAATCTTAATTTACTAAAAGTAAATAAACAAACCCTTAAAAGAAAGGAGAGAACTTGTTAGGTTATTAAGGGAAATGAAGCAAAAAGAGCAGGATTAAGCTTATAGAACTCCATTTTCTCAATTTTAGTACAAAATGAAAAGAATCTAGCTAAAACAACCTACACGATACTGATATCTGGTGCCAAAAGCGTTCACAGAATACTAAAAAAGAACTTCTTTTGAAAAATGAAAGAAACAAAGAGAAAAGGAATGATAACCCACCTTCGATAGAGTCTTCTAGAGAGAGAGAGAGAGAGGTTTAGGGTTTATAGCGCCGAGAACAAGAGAGGGACAGAGAAGGGTTTTAGGTCTTTCAGCGAAACGCTATGAAAAAGAGAGAGGCTTGCTTGAGCAGAGGGTCAAGGAAATGGGCCAAGTGATTTTTGTTTTTAAAAAGCCCATATTTTATCTCTTCTTTGCTCAACCCAAAATTAATATTATTTTTTAAAGTGTATTTGAAAATTGAAACAGTGATAAATATTGTTTTCAAATGATATTTTTTTATTTTTAATTTTTTTTATCAATATAATAAAAATATAAAAATAAAATAAAAATTATTTTAAAATTACAGCACACCTGCAGTATGAAACCTCCTCGGGCGAGTGAGCAAGTGAGTTTTATAGCAATGGATGTGACCAGAGGAGCCAAGTCAGCAAAAGTTAAATAAGCTACTAGATTTCGTTATCCACTTTTACACATTGCAGACTCCTCAGTCATTTTTCTCAAGGAAAAATAAAAATAAAAATAAAAATAAAAATAATGGTTTCTTCTTCTTCTTCTTCTTCTTCTTCTGAACCACACTATTGTTGCGTTCATTTTTCACATTTGTAGTGGCATGCAGGTTCTTCTTCTGGCAAAACTACCAAAAGTCATGGCACTATTAATGTCTTTGACAAAGTCCAAGGTTTGATGAACATTAATGTGCAATGCTCAAACTTGGACATTAGAATTTGAGCAAGAGAGCAGAAGATGGATACTGGTCTGATGAAGAGAAGAGATCATGTAATGGGGCTGGTATTAGGGGTATCAAGTCTTTGTAACATAGGCTCATTTGATGATATTGCCAAAGCAGCTGGATTGCCACCAGAAGAAAAGCCAGGATTATGTGATGAAAACCTCGAGAAAGAGCTTGCAAAAGCATGGTGAGATTATTAAACAGACCCCCTTTTCTTAATTTTGATAAGATTGTAAAGACTGGCCAATTGGTGAAGGTACCAATTGTGGGCCAAATTCCATGTTTCTTGATCACCTTTCCCACCAGAAGGAGCATTCAGTTTCATGTATATATGCTTGCTAAATTTTCAGACGTTGCTAGGAAAGAATTAGCTAGGCTCGCACATAAACTTTCTTCAGTAACAAAGAACCAACCAGGACAACAAGCAGATCTTTAATCCATTCACTTTATTTGCATCGTTAGTTACAGGAATTGGCCTGGCTAACATTACCTGGATTCAAGTTTTATCTCACTTGCCCACCCCATCTAATTATGGCAGTATCCATTATACTCACAGGTTGCTGCTAGTTATGTTGCCATGGTTCCATCTGGGCAAATTTTTGACAGATACATTGTTGATTTTATGATCATTAGTGATTTCTAATGATAAGATTTTGGATGATGGAATACTTTGCGAAAAAATGGATGAAATTTAGAGTCTAGGTATGAAGGGGGCAGGGGAGAGTTGCCAACTGTGGTGGGTTTTTGGCCGACACGAACTTGCTCAATTTCAAACATTGTTTGCCTTTCATTGGAAAAAAAGGCAGCTCTATATCTTTCGTGTTGGCTCTGATCAGGTAAGCTCCATAATTGGTAATCCATGTTAAGCTTGGTCCTGTTCCACTGATCAGGAAAGTGAGTTCATTTGCTGCTTTTAGCTCAAATCCTGCTTAACATTGCAAATTCTGATTTTGCTCTATCACCTCGTTAAATCAAAATATATTCAGTTATCCTCTTTAGTAAAGTTTCGGTAATTGTTTACGAATCCAATGGTGGATTGGTAATGCCATATGTTCCTTTTGTTGTTGAATAATCTCTAAATTCCATTACAAGGTAAGCTTTGCATGATGCAATGAAGACATACTCTGATGACTGGTATATATGGAACCAGAAAATGCACTGCCATTGATTATTTTTTCTCCAACTTGAGTGACTAGAAAGGGACTTGGTGAAGGGATCCTGAGCATGA
>CM055025.1:778653-817369 GCA_029204005.1 Salix udensis
TAAAGTATTTTTCACCTAGAATCCAAATAATATAATATATATATATATATATATATATATTCAAAACAATTTAAAATATTAAAAAATAATAATTTTAAGCATAGGAAACGAATTTTAACCATCCACTATTAGAGTAACAAACTCAAATGGAGCCTTAGTGGTACGAGGAATATATGATTAATTCATTTTGATAGATTTTTAGGAGAGTCCAATTATAGAATAATCTATCTAATTTATATTCAGAATATACAAGAGAGAAAAGTGTCCCTCCTCTAAGAAAATAGAAAAGGATCATAATATTTCAACTATGCAAATTGTTTTTTTCTTTTTTTCCTATTATTTAATATAATATCCCATCACATTCATCATTGATTTTTTAATATCTAAAAACAAAAATTGTATTTATTTTTACTTTAGATTTTCTGAAAATTTAATAATAAAATTGATATAAAAATAGTATTATATATATATATATATATATATATATATATATATAAAGTAAAAGTATTTATGATTTGCAAGAGGCATATCAAGATATATTTTCACAAATCAAATCAAAACGAGACTATTCATATAAGAACAATGAATAATGACCTTTTGTTATTTATAACATACAAGTCAATCAAAATTATTATTTTTCAACTTTTTTAAATTTCAAGGGCTTCTGGGTCTTTTACTATGTATTTTAATTAGGAAATACAAAAAGACCCTAATAGTTAGTTGAATTGTTTTTTTTTATTTTAAAGGTAAATATGTTTTTTTGCTGTATATATTTTATATGAAAATACAAAAATAACTCTTAATGTGAATTTATTTCTTTTAATGATAGTAATGTAAATTCAGGGTACCATCAAGACAAAAAATACATGTCCTAACTCTAATTGAAAAGATAATTCTATCCTCAACCATTAACTACAAAGAGCATTTAAGCAAAAATATTGTTTTGTCTATAATATAATGTGTCTAGATAAACAATGTTTTTACCTTTTTTTCAATTTGTTTTATCCTCAACCATTAACCTATTAGGTTTTTATTTATTTATTTCTAACACTATTTAAAAAAAAATCTTATAACCAAAATTATTTAATAAATTGCGAAAAACTTTAAGTTTGATTAATATATATATATATATTCATTTTTACAGCCTACTAAAAAAAGTTATATAAATTTACAACTATCTTGTGCTTATTTATACTAATTTAATTAGATAAAAAATAAAGGCGAAGAGATTCTAGGTCATTAAAACTCAAAACTGATGGTAAAAGTTTAATTAGAAGATTATTATAACATGGATTTATTTTTTTTAATGATAGTAATGTAAATTCAGGGTACCATCAAGACAAAAAATACATGTCCTATCTCTAATTGAAAAGATAATTCTATCCTCAACCATTAACTACAAAGAGCATTTAAGCAAAAATATTGTTTTGTCTATAATATAATGTGTCTAGATGAACAATGTTTTTACCTTTTTTTCAAATTTTTTATCCTCAACCATTAAACTATTAGGTTTTTATTTATTTATTTCTAACACTATTTAAAAAAAAATCTTATAACCAAAATTATTTAATAAATTGCGAAAAACTTTAAGTTTGATTAATATATATATATATATATATTCATTTTTACAGCCTACTAAAAAAAGTTATATAAATTTACAACTATCTTGTGCTTATTTATACTAATTTAATTAGATAAAAAAATAAAGGCGAAGAGATTCTAGGTCATTAAAACTCAAAACTGATGGTAAAAGTTTAATTAGAAGATTATTATAACATAGATTTATTTTTTTAACAATCCCCCTCTCTTCTTCAACAACAACAATGATGAAAATTATATAGTAGGTTATCCAATGGTAAGAATTTAGGATTAGGAGGTCTCCTCTTCCTGTGGTCTTAGGTGTGATTGTTAATATAATAGTCATTGGAGATTTACATGATCGTTAATTTCAAGGTCCATAAAATTAGTTGAGGTGTGCATAAGTTGGAATAGACACCCAAGTTAATAATAATAATAAAAAAAGTGAAGATGGATCACATTATTCAGAAGCAATTTCATTTAACAATTCCCTTATCTTCTTCTTCTTCTCCCTCACACTTCTTTCAATCTCTTTGTTAAGTGCATCTATTAAAAGCATCCTTGGAATCTGTGTGTCATGTATATAAGTTTCCCCTGGCACTAACATGGATATTGGATGGCAGAGAGACTACCAAAAATTCCGAGAGAAAAAATCTTATACGCATTGAGGATATTGCTTGTTACGTAAATGATTTAGGAGCGACAGAATTTGTTGAGACATGTGCAGGATTTGATCTTGAGGAAGGGCAAGGTGTTGCTGGAAAAGTCCTTCTATCAAATATTTATATTGTCCCAGATGTATCTGAACTTGACCTAGCTGATTATCCATTTGTTTATGAAGCGTTTTCAGTTTGGCCTTCATGGTGTTGTTGCAATCAAGTAATCCTAGTTCATGTAAGAATCCTTGATAAAGATTGTATTTGCAATGCTATTTTTTTATTGATGATTATAGTAAAGAAATGTGATTATACTTCTTAAAAGAAAAGCCTAATATATTTAGTTGTTTTAATAAATTTAAGGCATTAATTGAAAAAGAAAGTAATTATTTTATAAAATCACTCAGGACAAATAGAGGAAGTGAATTTTATACTAATAATTTTAATGAGTTTTGTGAATATTATGGTATAAAAAGACTCCTAATAATACCTAGATTGCCACAATAAAATGATATGGTAGAGAGAGAAAATAGAAACATCCTCAATATGTGAGAAACATGCTCAAAATCAAGAAAATGCTTAAAGAGTTTTAAGCTAAAATTATAGATTATGTTTTTAATTATTGATCAAGTACTTAACTACATTTTAGGTCTTAATCTTCTTCTATAAGCTTCAAGAATTTAACTACCAAATCAAAAAAGGGATGCATATGTTCGACTGACATGTCACTCATCCTTTTTTTATTAAGTATTAATGGCATGTCGTCTAATTAATAGCATGTGAGTGACCGAAGCTACCTGGAACGTCCAGTCAACATTTTTAGTGTCTTTGATACGTCAAAAATGCTGTCCATCTATCGGTTTGATCTTCAAACGGACGGATGAGCCTCATGCTAAGTACCACTACTGTTCTTAAAGCTTTTAAATTATTTGACCTTATCTAAAAATACCACAACACAAGTGGTGTGGCTGTGACTCGTAATTATTGAAACATTCAGTGACAAATTTGGAGTTGAAGTGCTATGAAACAGAGACGGTTTTTAATCGTCCAAAGCATCACGCGGTCTCCAATTCAATTTCCTTTCTGAATCTCTTTTCTCTTTGTTTTCTTCTTGTTGATGCACAGGCAAGATCGACCATGAATGGAATCAAGACCAAGATCGTGGGTAGGAAATTTTATATTACAATATTGTATCTGCTTTTATTTTGATCTCATCATATGTATATACAACCACACCAACACAATCTTATGGGTGCTTGTTTTCATTATGTAATGTGCCATTTAAAGTGTCTGATTTATTTCATCATCCTTTTTCTTTGGTTTGCAGAATTTGTCTCCCAACTCTTGTTACTAATAACATCACACCTGCCATCAAGATTAATGCCAGCACCTTCTCCTCGTAGTGCTGATGACCTAGAATCAGGACCATCATCCCAACCCCAACCTTCTCCTTCTAATACCACCTCAGAATCACAAGCTCCGCCTTCTCCACAATCACCATCAGGAGTGCGGGACCCACTGCCTCCTACCACCAGCGAATCACAGCGAAACAATATTCTTGACGCGAAGCCAGGCTTGGAAAAGGAATTGAAGAACACAATCTTGGGTTTCTGCTTCGGAGCAGCAATTCAAATCGCAACTCCGAGCAAACAGGCTGCGGAGTCCGAAATCAATAACTCCAACAGCTTGCTTTCATTGGGTACAGCAGCTATTTTTGGTTCCCTATTCACCTCCCATTTTATCGGAGAAAAGAAGCCGACTGCATCCAGAGTGTTGGACAAAGTTGCATTCTTCCTTGCGGCCACAACGTTTTTCTTCGCCATTGCAACTCCATGCCCTCTCGGAATCAAAATTGCTATATGGGCACTCTATATCATCTCCTTGATCGCCAGCGCAACCTGCAGTTTCCCTCTTGTATTCTGGCGGCGAGTTGACACACGCGCCACAAGTCCCGGTGGTTGAGGGCGCTGCTGTGGAGGCAGTGAAGGAGAAAAAATGATATATAAAAAATGGTTCTTCTAAATAATTTTTCCTAATTGGAGAAGACATAGATAAAAAAAAAAAAACTATATTTACATTATTCAAAAAATCATTTTAGAGTTTAGCAAAATAGTTTTTTAATGACTTTTTATGTTTGATAAAATGCCTCTCCACCTGTTAAGGCAGGAGAGTGGAAGAGAGTTTTTGATAATAGATGGTTATGCCCACTTGGATTTCCTGCGGCTCTAATTCGAATTTCTTTTGATAATACTGATATTGCATATAATTTAAAAAAATAAATAAAAAGGAAGAATTTTCCAGCCATATGAGCCTGGAAACCAAACCATACGCCTAACCTAGAAACTTTCTTACTTTCTCATTCTTTCCTAAATGCCCAGCCCTAGCCGCCCCTCCTTTCCTGATTTACTTTCCCTCTGTTACTCTGTAATCTTCAGCTGCCATCAATTAAACCAAGAAACACAATCTCTATCAGTCATCCCCTCCCTCTACAATTCACCAGGCCTCTCTTATTTCTACTCGCCAGTCGTCACAGAGACAAGCTCTGTCATTTTGCACTCCATTTCCGGTTACAACCATTGATTTGAGACAGCCAACTGAGCCAAGAGTTATTGTAGAAAGCCAGAGATTATCACGATGTTGTTTACAAAGTTTGGTCTTTACAAAGTTTGGTTCTATTTATTTTTTTTTAAAAAATATAATTTTAATTTGATTGATTTTATAGATAAAAATCAAATTGAAAATTATCACTTAGTGCGAACCATCTATGAAGCCTGAACGAGATCACCAAAATGTCAAACCTTCTTCCGCGTTGTTCCCGTGTTAAAAAAAAAAAAAGAGGCATATTATTCCGCAATGCGTGCGTTTTTTTTTTTTTTTTTAATTCTGAAATATCTCAGTTAAAAAATAATAAATATTGGAAAGTTGTCTATTATGCAATACGATGATAAATTAATTTGACTGAACTTTTTTTTCTTGGCATCTAACGGTTTATTTATTTTCTCCTCATAATGACAAACTCCGTCATATTTAATCATTAATCAGAGCTAGAGGTTTTATCAATTTTTTCTATCCAATAAAATAAAGTTAATTTATTCTTATTTTTTTTACTTTTGGATATGATGCCTTGTGATGCAGCCGTGTCACTGCCTGCTTATAATTGTCAATACAAACAAATTTTCTTCTTTTGCTGACAATTACTAAAGTGCAGACGTTTTGTCCTCCTATTTGGCGAAGCGTAATTCTTGAATACAAAAATAGACTCTACATGAAAATATTTCTGAAATCCTTTTTTTTTTTTTCACTTTACAATTTTCCTCTCGCGGAACCATACTTTTATTTTGTTTTTTTCTTGCATTATCACTTGTCAAATCAAGTGTAATTGTTAAACACTTACATTGAGGGGGAACAGAAATTGGTACTGAAAACCTTTTATCAATCCTCTTTTAGAAAGATTTGATGATAGCCTTTTCCACAACATTATTTTCAATAAGTCTGTGTCTAATTTAGGCCATGGCTCTCCAATCCACCAAGACCTAAGTTAATTCTAACCACACTGCGGGAGAAGAATTATCCATCACAATTATCTAATAGGTGGTTCCATGGTAAAAAAAATAGACCTTTTCATGTAATCTCAAATTTAAATTCTTTAATTGTTAATATATGAATTAGTTAATATACATACCTAAGTTAAAAAAATATATTATCCATCAAGCTAGCAAGGGATTATTGTCAGCATCGGCATGTGTCTCTATCAAAAGGACACGTATGCACTAATGATTTCATGTTGATGCCTCTCTCAACACATGAAATCAAAAGGGTGGGCGTGGGTGGAAACTGCTGGTCTTGTTAAGTGGGCCAGAAGTGGAGAGAAAAAAGAGGACCGTATTGTGAGAAGGGGATAGTGAAATGAAAAAAAAATAAAAATTGCATCAAGACTATAGCAACTACTACAGTCTTAATTTAAATAATTTAATTAAATCGATCCTTTTTTTAAATGCACAAAAATATAGTTTTCCTTTCTTTGCAATTATGTGAACGGTTCATCTCCCCGGCCGGAAAGATGCTAGAAAAGGGATTGTCTATGACCCTTTACATCCCAATATATATGGGAAATCATCTTCTTGCTCGAGGAATCTTGGGTTAGAACAAATCCAATTTCCCACTCGTTTTAGTTTGACCAACCCTACTTTTTTAACATTAATTATGGATCCCATAGACACATCAATGGATTAAGAATTGAACATAAATAACCAACTGAAATTATTATTTCATAAGATATAAGAACATATATAACTAAATTAATTAAAATTAATAAATAACATAAGATATTGTATACTTGTATCAATTATGAGCTTCAAAAACTTTCATATGGAATCTATATTACACAAATAACGTATTTTATATCTTAAGAAGAGATGACAAAAGAAAAGAAAAGAAAACCTGCGTGTAACTTGAAAAAAACTACAAAGACATATTAAACTAACAAATTTAACAGAGAAATTAAGTTAATAACTTTTAAAGGGCGGAAATTCATTATTATTTATTATTATTATTATTATTTTGGAGAGGGGGGGTATTAAAAAAATTAACAGAAAAGGAAGCGAAGAGGAGGGAAATTGACCGCAGCACGTTTAAGTATACACTTCTTCACTTGCTTTTCTTTTCTACACCTTGTCCCCATCGTACGGTGGTCAATTTCTCGTTGCCTAAAACACAATATATAAGGCTAAGTATAATCCAGGCTCATCGGTTCCTGGGCTTGATAAATTCGGACCCAGCTTTCAATAGTCAATACCCATGGGCCCTTATCATCCATGGAAAAAAGCAAGTGATTCGAATCCTTCTTACATTACATAATAACTGGCCTGTCTTTTTATTTGTATGTTTTTTATATATATTTACTGAAGTTAAAGCGCAAACCATCCATGAAGCATGAATGAAATACCAAGAATGTTCAAACCTCTTCCGCTTTGTTTCCTTGTTACAAAAAAAAAAAGAAAAAAAAAGAGGCATATTATTCCGACAAATTAAGTGAGCACTCATCCAAGATTTTCTATTTTTGGTTCCCCTTATAGCAGGGCTTTAAAAAAAAAAAATCACTTGAATCTTTTTCTAGTCCATGTATAAAATTCAAGGTGGCTACCGGTAGCATGCATGCGTGTTTTTTTTATCATCTTTTTTCTATCTTAATTTGAGAGATAAAGTTCGGCATGAAGATATGCAGAAAAATACCTAGCTCGGCATTGTCTCTAACAATAACTTGTTCTAACACTTGTTACGATCATACTCCACCCTTCGGTAACTTCCACGCGCCGACAGCATTTATGGCCTTGAGGTTGCGTGCTAATTAGATTCATCCTGGCCACAACTTAAATCTTTCCAAGTTGAATTCACCATTGTTAGGATTGTGTAATTGATCAAGAATAATCAAAGAGAAAACAGAGGAGAGAGAGAGAAGAAAATTTGAATTTTATTATATCTGTTACTCTCATTGTGTGTTATAACAACCACTATTTATACACCTTGTATACTCTCTATTTTATACTCTAACATCTCCTCTCAATCTCTTGCTTTGGTAAACCAAGCATGAGATTGCAACAATGAATACGAAACACATGAGTACTTAATCTTTTTTTAAAAAAATCAATTTGGAAAAGAGAAAGAGAAAGAGAAGAGAAGAGAAGAGAAAGATGAATTTGAATTTGATTGATAGATGTTGAGAGATTGAGAAGAAGAAGAAGAAGAAGAAGAATGCTCAAATGATAGAGAAGAGAGAGCATAAAGAGAAGAAATTTCATTTGTCTATTTCTTGATTTGAATTTCATTTGTGTGTAAGAATTTGAGAAAAAGATGGCTGAGAGGAAAGAAACAAGAGGGAAGAGAGGGGACAGAATTTGTTTTAATTTCATATTCTACTTGTTGATGAATTTCTTAATTTGTATAAGAATTCATTTTTTACTTCTCGATGATTTTTTTTTAACTCGTACAAAACACAACAGAGCTAATTCATAGTCTGACACCTTCTAGAAAACAGAAAACATAACAATGATAGAGAATCGAAAACTAATCTAAGAGAGAGAGAGAGAGAGAGAGGCTGAGAGGCAGAGTCGTGGTAGACGAAGACAACGACGACGTAGTGATGATGGAGCAGCCAAGAAAAAGACGAAAGAGCATCGTATGGCGTTGGGTCTCCCTGTGGCGGCGACGGTGAACAGAGACAACACTGGAGCGAAGAATCTCTACATCATATCAGTGAATCGTGTCCAAGTCAGTTGAAGAATCTCAAAGCTGAGCTTGCTCTCCTTCTCGATTCTAAGGTCACCGGTGGTGTTCAAGAACAAGAAGTTCTTGCCTCTTGATCTATGTCCCTAAGAAGACCAGAGCTATCCGCACAAAAGATCATTGAGCATGCGGGTCTAGTTCTGCATCACGGTGGCCTAAGAAGAGAGAATGATAAGCTTGACGAGCTTACTATTTACGACTCTAAGATTTGTGTTCTCTTGACGAGTCAACGCAAGCTCATTGGTTAGGGTTTGGAGGCGTGAGAGAGAGACATTGTAGTGATCGCAAAGTTCCTGTTACTCGAGAATCAGTCAAGCTTGGCGGAGGTGGTTATCAGTGGCAACCTCATTGACGAGGGAGGAGGAGGTAGGGGAGGGAGAATCGTGGTGGCCGGAGATAGAGGCATGCTTCGTTGCTTCTTCACAATGCACAATGATTCTCACTCCGCTGCTGCTTTGTTTGAACTGTATTTTTTTTTAATAATGCATTAGGATCAGATTGCGGAAACGGAATATTTGGATCAATTAATTCATCTGCGCAAGCATAATAACTCTGATACCATGTTAAGGAAATAACTCACCTAAAAGCTTAAGTTGTTAGGTAAGACTCCAGAGATTACTTGTACGGTTTTTGCAGTGCCCCTCGATCAATGAGATTGCTGCTTCATCTGAGATATTTGAAATATTGGAATCTGTGTGTCATGTATATAAGCTGCCCCTGGCACTGACATGGATATCGGATGGCAGAGAGACTGCCAAAAATTCCGAGGGGAAAATTCTTCTACACGTTAAGGAAACTGCTTGCTACGTCAATGATTTAGGAGCATCAGAATTTGTTGCGATATGTGCAGGATTTGATCTGGAGGAAGGGCAAGGTGTTGCTGGAAAAGCCCTTCTATCAAATATTTATTTTGTCCCCGATGTCTCTAAACTCGGACCGGCTGATTATCCATTTGTTTACGAAGCGTGGAAGTTTGGCCTTCATGGTGCTGTTGCAATCAAGCTAAGAAGCACTTACAGGAGCAGTGTGGATTACATATTAGAGTTTTTTCTCCCTTCAAAAATGAGAGAGATTTCAGAAAAACAACTTTTGGTGAATAAAATATTATCAACGTTGCAGAAGAACCGTAGGAATTCATGGATTGTTTGTGGAATCAATTTAAATATAGCTGATGCTGTCGCTGAAGTTACTGTGGCTGAGATGTCTGGTATCACACTAATGCCTAAATCGGGCAACTCTCCATCAGCTTTGAATGTTGACTGATGGTTAAAATCCAAATAATATCATGGGATGGAATATTCTTAGCCGAGTGCAAGTACATGAGAGTGATGAAAAAGTATGTTTTTTAACAATAAATTGTTGATTTTCAATATGAACTAGGATGTAGTATGATAGAGTTTAGAGTTTGTAAGAGTTTTAATACTGTTAGAACTCCATAATAATAAGATTATTATTGATTAGAGTTTTATCATTGTTAGATAAGCCTAATAAGTTTAGTTATTTTAATAAATTTAAGGCATTAGTTGAAATAAACAAGTGATTATTTTATAAAATCACTAAGGACAAATAGAGAGGGTGAATTTATTCTAATAATTTGAATGAGTTTTGTGAAAATTATGGTATTAAAATACTTCTAATAATGCCTAGATTGCCACAATAAAATGATATGGTAGAGAGAGAAAATAGAAGCATCCTTAATATGTGAGAAACATGCTCAAAATCAAGATAATACTTAAAGAGTTTTTGGTTGAAACTATATATTATGTTTTAAAATATTGATCAAGTACCTAACTACATTTTAGGTCTTAGTCTTCTTCTATTAGCTTCAAGGATTTAACTACCAAGTTAAAAAAAGGGATGCATATGTTCGAACGACATGTCACTCATCCTTTTTTTTTTTATTAAGTTTTAATGGCAAGTTGTTTAAGTGAGATTAGAGATTTTAATTTGGGATTTAAAAAACCTCAATCGAGTCCTTGTTATTCTAATATCTTCTAATCTTTTAATTGTTTTTAATTTAACCCCCTTGAAACTCCATTAGTAGCCCTTAATTTGGTTGTCTTTTTCCTTTTTTTTCGTTATGTGCTTTTAATTTGTGTATTTTAAAACTTTATTTGACCAATAAAATTTTAGTTTTTTCAATTGGCCTCTAATTTGGTTAATTTTAGCTCCTATATTAAACTTTTTTTTTCAATTTGATCATTCATTTTAGATTTCTTTAATCAAATCCCTAATTTCCCATAAAAAATTATTATTTATATAATTAAGCCACTAATTTGACCAAATTAACTTTTAAAAATTGGAATTCAACCCTCAAACTTTAATTCCTTTCCGTTAAAACCCTAAATTGACTTCAAAAATCAATTTCTCTTATAATTAAGCCCTAAATAAATTCAAATAAACCTTGAAAAACTCTAAATGAATCCCTAAACATCAAATTTTGAATTCTTCTCCTTTAACTAGTTTTTTCTTGTACATATAACCTTTATCAATCAGAAATATACAATCATAAGTTTTAATTTATTATATTTTGATCTTCCTCAACCAGTCTTCAATAATTTATCATATGTTTTGATATACTCTTGTCATTCCAAAAGAAGGTTTCTACTGAAAAAATAAGTAGACACGTAAGCTTCCTGAGTGGTAAAAGGTCCACAAAGTATGTCATATTTTTATATACATACGTGGTGTGTTTTTATAAGCCAAACAACTATAATCTTGAAAATCTTTTGATATTCCTCGTTTTTAGTAAATACCTCATATATTCTAATTCTTCAACACTTTAGTAAAGTTAGGAAGCCATATTAGTAGGGACTTCATCATCCCCTTTTTAATCCATTCAAATGCTTTACTAATCCATTTAAAATTACTCTATTTAAAACATGTAATAAGAGATATAATAATGTTAAATCCCTTTTATGAAATGATGATAAAGGATAGCGAGCCCAAGGAAACTATGACTCTTATGATTTTTTGTTGGGGTTTAGGCCAATCTATCATGATTCAACCACGCACAGAGCAGCAAGAGTGATCAATCAAGCTACTTGAATTTTATTACAAATGACAAATTGCTTATACTCAAGATTAATGTTTTCACAGCATTTTCTCTTCAAAATGTTGACACGTTCCTTCCCGGAAAACAGTAGGACCCGAGCACTTTGAGTATTTATACAGCCACAGTTCTTGCAAGCAGTATACATATTCCAACCACCATTTTATGATTTGAGAATGAACCTCAAGAAGCAATAACAAAAGTAACGCGTGGAGTTTACTCCAATCGGGCAAGGAAGCTTCATAAAATTGTTTCATTTTCAATTTGGGAACCAAAAATAGAAAATCACAAGGCTGCTATAAACTCTTATGTAACCAATTTAAATTTGGAAAACATGAATTCGCATATTTAAATAATAAAAATAAAAACGTATGCATAGTAAATGATTCATTCGACCCTGGCTCTTATCGATAAATAGATTATGCACACTCAATTGTCTGGGTTAGGCGTATGGTTTGGTTTCCAGGCTCAAATGGCTGGAAAAGTCTTCCTTTTTATTTATTTTTTAAAATTATATGCAATACCAGTATTATCAAAAGAAATTCGAATTAGAGCCACAGGAAATCCAAGTGGGCATAACCATCTATTATCAAAAACTCTCTTCCACTCTCCTGCCTTAACAGGTGGAGAGGCATTTTATCAAACATAAAAACAAGTTATAAGAACCCTGCTCACTGATCAGTTCTATGATCATCTAAGAATATTGAATCGTGTCAGACTTGCAAAAAAATAAGGCTTCAAAAATGATGTTGTTGTCCTCAGCTGCTGCCACGCAGCAAACAATGTTATATAGTCACGTGCAAAGTTATACAGTCACGTGCAAAGTCCAACACGCTTCATAACAAAGTTATTGATACCGTTTTGTTTCGGCCGAAACGTTTCGTATTAGACAAAAAAAAAAGACCAAACGACGTTGTTTTTGTCTCGTTTTAAATACCGGTCGGTACTGGAAATATTTTTGTAATAATTCATTAACTTTGTAATTTAGTATGTATACTAGGATTTGTCTTATAGCAAGTTAGGCAATGTAGAATCAGGAACCAAAGCTATGATGTGCTAAATGTCACACATAAGAGTTAAGACATCAGAAAGCTTAGATAAAAAAATTATCTCTTTAAGTGGTTCATTTAAGATAAACAAAACAGCCTCCTCATAAAAGTCAATTTCAAACTCCTTATGATTGATTATATTAAATCCATTTTCATTCACCTTTTTCTTATCACCATTAATTGACCCTCTTGGTAATCCCATAATTTGGCCTGTTTTTTTTAACTTGAAAAGAGAATGAACACATATTTGACAAATAAAAAAATAATGATATCTAGATCATAGGACCAGGACCTACCTAAAAATACATGTTCTATATCCATAGAAATCATATTATGCCAAATTTCATTATTCAGTGGATTGGGTTCCTATAGTTGAGGCTTCTACAATGGCGGAAAATGGTAGTGAAAAGCATCTGCCTCTCGAAGAACTAATAAGAAAAATACAATATCAGTGAGGATCCACAAGTGAATCTATATATGATAATTTAAGACCAGAACTTTAAGTGGATTTTTTTGTAGACAGACGGATACATAAGAGGGCTGCAGGGAAGTGAAAGACATAAACTAACCATGACAGTTTCGCAGAACATAAAATGTAACATGAGGAGTATTGAAATTCAGAACAACAAAACACAACAACCTAGAGGAAATTGTAGAAATCAAAAAACCAAAAGTCAACGAAAAAAGTCAACTGTGTTGACTTGTTGACTAAAACAGGCACTATTCAGATCAAAATCTGGAATTGCCGGAAAATGAAGAACACGAAGAACAGCTGCCCTGGATTTTGAAGAACAATAAAGAACAAAATTCCAGAGCAAATGAGCGAGAATCTTAGTTGGGTTACTTTGCCATAGCCTTGTCTTTATTTATAGCAAAAAATAAGCGATTACAAGAGTTCTAGTTGATTACAACTTCTTCTTGTACTAGATAAGTCCTAGAATTTAGATTGCACCTAAGCTAGAAAGCATGATCAACATGATGCGAAATAGATAAAATTCCCTACAGACTAATTCAATTCTAATCTAAACATTAATACTAGAATTCAAATAGGACTCCATGCTCTAATCTTCAATCTGCTGCGGCCTTGATATCCATGATCTTCAACACTCCTCCTTGGATGCAAGAGTCTGCACATTCCTATCTTCATCCTTAATTCTTCAAACCTATCTTTGGCTAATGGTTTGGTAAAGAAATCGACCAATTGCTCCTTGGATGAGCGGTATTCCATCTCTAACTCCCCCTTCTTGTTGAAATTGCCTCAATGCATGGTACTTAATCTTCATGTGCTTGGTTTTATTGTGAAAAACAGAATTTTTCGAAATGGCTATGGGCTGACATGTTGTCACATAGCAAGACAGTAGGATTAACTTGAACACAATCAAGATCCTTAAGCATTTTCCTCAACCAAACTAATTGTTTAGCCGCCACATAAGCTGCCACATATTCGACCTCAGTTTGTTGAATGAGCAACAATGGATTGCTTCTTAGAAAGCCGGTGAACACATTGGAACCTAGGACAAAGCAATATCCCTGAGGTGCTCATCATGCACTCACTACCTCCCCAATCAGCTGTCGGTATAGCCAACAAGGGCTGACGGGTTTGGACTTCACAAAATTCAAGCCGAGAGACTTAGTCCCCTGCAGATACCTTAACACACGTTTGGCGGCCATGAAATGTGATTGATTTGGATCCCTGCATAAACCTTGAAAGATAATTAACAGACAAACACAATGTCGGGGCCTTGTGATGGTTAAATATAATAAGCTCCCAATCAAGCTTCTATAAGTCTTTCCATCACACTTTTTGAGTTCCATCATCTTTCACCAATTTCGAGTCCTAGTATCATAGGAGTAGGAGCGATTTGCAATTTGTCATTGCAAAGCTATTCAAAATCTTCGAACAAAGGATTTTTTGACAAATAAAACATCCTTGTTCGGATTGCATTACCTCCATTCCCGAGAAAATAAGACAACAAGCCAAGCTCATTCATCTCAAATTGCTCTTTCATGTTCAATTTGAACTCTTCTATCAGCTGCTTTTTGTCACCTGTGATCGACAAATCATCCACATATCTCGACACCATCAATACATGTTTATCAACATGCTTCACATACAAAGGTCACCTCATTTGCACTTCTTTCAAATCCTAAACTCAACAAGTGTTCATCAAGCCTACTATACCAAGCTCTAGGAGCTTGTTTGAGCCCATATAAAGCTTTCTTCAAAAGATACACTTGGTTTGGATTATCATTCTCAAACCCAACTGGTTGATCAACATAAATTTCCTCATTCAAATAACCATTAAGAAATGCAGATTTAACATCTAATTGATAAACATACCAGACCATTTTGTGCCGCAAGAGCAAGCAAGAGCTTCATTGTGTCATGTCTAGAAACCCAGGGGCAAAAGTATCGAGTATAATCTACCCCCTGCCTCTTGAGCATAACCCTTAACCACCAATCTTGCTTTATGTTTGTTTATCTTACCATCGGCATTCAACTTTGTCTTAAAAAATCCATCTTACCCCCAATTATCTTCTTGTTTGCGAGTGCTGTCAACAAGCTTCCGAGTCCGGTTTTTCTCAATCATTGCAAGCTCCTCCTTCATTGCAGCTATCCATACCTTAGATTTCAAGGCTTCTTCAACTCCAACGGGTTCGAGCATCGGCCACATTGCATCTGCTATAAATCTCGACCAATGATCTCGTGCCCCTCACGGGTTCATCATCACTTTGTCTTCATCCTTTTCTTGCTCATAAAAGCTGAATCTGTTTAGGTAGTGTTTCGGTTGTGCTCTCCCAATTCCATGTTGCATTTTCTATCATCTTCACATTTCTAGCAACAATAACTTTGTCAGCATTTACAACATAAACCTTATAAGCCTTGGATTTTGAGCTATAACCAATGAACACTCCCATCTTAGCTTCTTCATCCAATTTCTTCCTATTAACTTCAGGTTTCAACACATAGCAAATACAACCAAACACCCTTAAATGGTTAATACTAGGTTTAGCATCATACCACAATTCATATGGAGTTTTATCTTCTAAAACTCTAGAAATCATTCGGTTCAAAATATAGGTGGGCTGTGTTGACGGCCTCCGCCCCTGAAAATTTTAAGGGGCATTTTTTTCTCAAACAACAAACACCTAGCCATCTCCATAAGTGTTCTATTTTTTTCTTTCACTTACCCCCATTTTGCTGAGGGGTATAAGGAATTGTTAGGCTGATGTTTGATACCTTCTTTCACCAAAAAATCATCAAATTGCCGAGAGGTATACTCACCCCCCATTGTCGGACCTCGGAATTTTGATTTTGCATCCGGTTTCAAGTTCAACAGCAGCTTTGAACTTCAGAAACTCAAGAAACACATCAGCTTTTGCCTTCAAAAAATAACTCCAACAAAACCTGTTATAGTCATCAATGAACAAGAGGAAATACCTTGATCCACTCAAGGATTCATTAGACATAGGGCCACACAAATCAGTGTGCACAAGCTACAACTTAGATGTGGATCTAAGTGTATTATTAGGAAAAGCAACTTTTGTTTGTTTTCCTAGCTGACAAGCTTCACAAAACACATCCTCATTCAAAATATTTGGCAAACCATGTGCCATCTCTAAGTTAGACATCTTCCTTAAGGCTGCATAGTTAAAATGCCCAAGCCTTTTGTGCCAAAGTATTGACTCATCCTCTCTACATGCATTAGCTTTCAAATATGTTGAATTCCAATCAACATTAAAGCTTCTATTCACCATTCTAGTGGACAATAACAACACCCCTTTATCATCTTTAATTTTGCATATTCCATGCTTAAATGACAATGCATAACCAGTTTCTAACAATTGTCCCACACTCACAAGATTTTGCTTCAATTGAGGCACATACATAACATTCCTTAAAATTTTTCGTACTCGC
Source organism: Salix udensis (assembly GCA_029204005.1). Classification (NCBI taxonomy): domain Eukaryota; kingdom Viridiplantae; phylum Streptophyta; class Magnoliopsida; order Malpighiales; family Salicaceae; genus Salix; species Salix udensis. Next base: position 795,190 of record CM055025.1, read on the forward strand.
CATAGTGTCAACTGCAATTGCACCTCTTCCTTCAACTTGCACATAATCTCCATTAGCTATTCTTACTTTGGACAAAAAATTTCTATCCAAATCTTTGAATAAATCAATGTCTGCTGTCATGTGATTTGTGCATCCCGAATCAATGAGCCAAAGTGAAGATTTTACCTCGGTTATGTTGCATGTAGGTTCTGCAATTACCATAAATAATTGCTCTTCTTTCTCCTCCTCGAGCATCATCTTCGGTTTGTGCAATTCTTGCAACTTCGGTTTTCTTGCAAAATTTTTTGCATGTGGCCGAATTCTTTGCATCTTCTACACTTTGGATGTTTTTGAGCCGAGCACCAAGAGTCTCGGTGATTAGTCTTCTTGCAATACTTGCAAGGTGGAAAATCTTCTCTTTTTTCCCCTCCTGAGGTGTTCCCTTTCTGTTGGATGACTGCCAATTGCTTGGCTTCCGATTCTTTGCTCTTTTCTCTTCTATTTTCAAAGCTGTTTTACGAAAACGAGGTTTGGCATGGTGCTTGTCTTTCACTTTTGCCACAAGTGCTTCACCACTTGACTCTTGATGTCTATAAGAGTGCCTCTCCTCCACTGATTGCAGAGCATTAATCAGCTCTTGAAGGCTGATTTCGAGAAAAATCATGTGAGTCTTCAAGTGAACATATCTTATGTTCAAACACTGTCGGGGTAAGCTCACCAAAACCTTCTCCACAATCCTTGAATCAGGGAAAATCTTCCCCCCAAAAGTCTCACTTGATTAACAAGTTTCGAAATTTGGGAAGAGAAATCCTTAATTGTGTCTGTCTCCCTCATTCTCAAGGCTTCAAATTGCCTTCTCGGATTCATCACCCTGCATCCTCCTTGATTTTTCATCCCCCTTGGAATTCAGCCTTTAGCTTATCCCAAGCTTCTTTGGCTGTTTTACAAGTCATAATCCTTGTAAAAAATCTCCTCACTTACTGCATTATATATGCTAGTAAGTGCTCTGAAAACTCTTGGATTTTTCTTCATTGAAAAATCTTATTTGATTCAAGGTTGGATCATCGTCTAAGGGAGTTGGAACCTTGCCCGCATCCACATAATCCCATAGATCAAAAGCCTTCAGGTAAGCTTCCATCTTTACAGCCCAAACTCCATAATTCACACCTGTAAATATAGGTGTTGATGACTGAAAATTTGCACCAGAACTCATTTCACACTGCACCCAAAAAATGCACAAAAAAGAACCCAAAAATCTGTTTTGTCCAAGAACCCTTCAAAGCTGTCAAGCTTTGATTTTTAATTGACCTCACAAATAAATCACTCGTGTTTCACACAATCCCCACAAAGAACAACACGCTCTGATACCAATTGTAGAAATCAAAAAACCAAAAGTCAACGAAAAAAGTCAACTGTGTTGACTTGTTGACTAAAACAGGCACTATTCAGATCAAAATCTGGAATTGCCAGAAAATGAAGAACACGAAGAACAGCTGCCCAGATTTTGAAGAACAATAAAGAACAAAATTCCAGAGCAAATGAGCAGAATCTTAGTTAGGTTACTGCCATAGCCTTGTCTTTATTTATAGCAAAAAATAAACGATTACAAGAGTTCTAGTTGATTACAACTTCTTCTTGTACTAGATAAGTCCTAGAATTTAGATTGCACCTAAGCTAGAAAGCATGATCAACATGATCTGAAATAGATAAAATTCCCTACAGCTAATTCAATTCTAATCTAAACATTAATACTAGAATTCAAATAGGACTCCATGCTCTAATCTTCAATCTGCTGCAGCCTTGATATCCATGATCTTCAACAGAAATTGCAGGCCGCAATAGCTATCAAGGAGATGATATAGATTGCCCATATAGCACATTTGATGCCAAGAGGGCATGGAGGTGCTATGACGAAGAAAAACGTTGTGGCCGCAAGGAAGAATGCAACTTTGTCCAACACTCTGGATGCAGTCGGCATCTTTTCTACGATAAAATGGGAGGTGAACAGGGAACCAAAAATAGCTGCTGTACCTAAGGAAAGCAAACTGATGGAGTTATTGATTTCAGACTCCGCAACCTGCTTGCTCGGATTTGAGTTTTGAAGTGCTACTCCGAAGCAGAAGCCCAAGAGTGTCTTCCCTAATTCCTTTTCCGAGTCCGGCTTCGCGTCAAGAATATTGTTTCGCTGTGATTCGTTGATGGTATGAGGCAGTAGCTCCCGCACTCCTGATGGTGATTGTGGAGAAGGCGGAGCTTGTGATTCGGAGGTGGTATTAATTAGAAGGAGAAGTTTGGGGTTGGGATGATGGTCCTGATTCCAGGTCATCGATATGAGGAGAAGGTGCTGGCAATCTCGATGGATAAGAAGGATTTTTGTATTAGCTGTAGGATTTCTGATTATTGCTAAGTATTTGAATTTGAAACAGGTTTTGAATTTCAAAACCTGTATTTATCCAAATCTCTCAGGATTGTTGAGAGATTTGTGGAGATTGATTCAATTGCATTGTTAGCCTATATATAGGCATTTTGAATTCAATAAAGATTAAGTCATTTTGATTCCAGAAATTTATGTCAACTCAATCTTCAATTCAGCTCTGTTTCATTTCTTAAAATTCTAAATTTCCAGAATTTGATTGCTACAGTAACTGTTACAAACAGTTACTGTGCAGATCATCAATTTTCAACAGTGGTATCAGAGCTCTTTGTTCCTTCGGGACTGTGAGGTATTTTCGAGTGAATTGTGAGGCTTTTTTGAGTGAAACACAGAGAGGGTGAGTGCAAAACACAAGTGAGTCAATTGATTTCAAAAATCATGTCTGCATCGAGCAATCAAGCTTCTGCCATTCCGCTATTTTCTGGAGAAAATTATCATATCTGGGCTGTTAAAATGAGATTTTATTTAAGATCTAAAGGGCTATGGAATGTTGTGGCAACCAATGATGATGCATCTCCACTTGAACCAGATCCAACACTTGCGCAAATCAGAACATTTGAAGAAGATAAACTGAAGAAGGATAAGGCAATTACTTGCCTGCACGCGAGTCTTGCTGATCATGTTTTTACAAAAATCATGGATCTGGAATCGCCCAAGCTTATATGGGACAAGCTACAAGGAGAATTTCAAGGGAGCAGTAGAGTGAAAACAGTTAGACTCCTTGCTTTCAAAAAGAGAATTTGAGTTGATGAAAATGAAGGAAGCCGAAACTGTCAAGAGTTATTCTGGCAGGCTAATGGATGTTGTCAATCAAATGAGGCTACTTGGAGGGGATGTTGAGGATCAAAAGGTGGTGGAAAAGATCATGGTTTCTTTACCACAGAAATTTGAAGCAAAAATCTCAGCAATAGAGGAGTCCTGTGACTTGAGCAGTCTCACAATTGCAGAATTAACAAGTAAACTACTTGTTCAAGAACAAAAGAACCCAGATGAGGGATGAAGAAGAAATTGAAGGTGCCTTTTATGCTAAAGATAAGGGGGAAAATGCCTTCGAATATGCAGATTAGAAGGCCTTTCAGAATTACAGAAAGTAAATCAGATATGGAAGAAAAAGGGCAAGCCTTCTTACCTTGCTCTCACTGTAGGAGAACAAATCATGCAGAGAGGGACTGCTGGTATAAAAACAAACCTGCCATCAAGTGCACCTTCTGCAATTTCTTGGGTCACAGTGAGAAATTTTGTAGAGCCAAGAAGAAATCACCTCAGGAGACAACTCAGCAACAAGCTCTCGTAACAGAGGCAGAAAAGGAGGAGGATGAGCATCTGTTCATGGTTTCACAGATTTCAAACTCACATGATTTTAATGTTTGGTTTGTTGACAGTGGATGTACTAGTCATATGACTAAACATCTGGAGATTTTCTCATCCATTGATGTCACAATACAACCAAAAAGTCAAGCTTGGGAATGGTGATATTGTTCAAGCAAAAGGGAGAGGCACCATTGCTGTGAACACTAAGAGAGGTACAAAATTTTTAAGACATGTTTTGTACATCCCAGAGTTAGATCAAAACTTACTTAGTGTTGCACAAATGATGAAGAATGGTTATGAAATTCGTTTCAAAGACAACTCATGTCTTATTTCTGATACACATGGATTGGAAATAGCAAGGCTGAAAATGAATGGAAACAGCTTCTACGTGAAGCTGGATGCAGGTGAAGGACATGCTTCTACTGCCCAAATTGATAAGAGTGTTATTTGGCACAAGAGTTTTAGGCATCATAATTTAAATTCATTGATGATGTTACATGATAATGTTTTAGTAGAAGGGAATTCCTCCGGCAAGATTGGAATTCTTGAAGATGAAGATGGGAATGTCCAAAGCTAAACTCAAGGAGGAGTGTTAGATTTTGGAGTGAGTTCAGCTTTGGATAAGAAGGATTTTATTAGCTGTAGGATTTGGATTTTGTATTAGCTGTAGGATTTCTGATTATTGCTAAGTATTTGAATTTGAAACAGGTTTTGAATTTCAAAACCTGTATTTATCCAAATCTCTCAGGATTGTTGAGAGATTTGTGGAGATTGATTCAATTGCATTGTTAGCCTATATATAGGCATTTTGAATTCAATAAAGATTAAGTCATTTTGATTCCAGAAATTTATGTCAACTCAATCTTCAATTCAGCTCTGTTTCATTTCTTAAAATTCTAAATTTCCAGAATTTGATTGCTACAGTAACTGTTACAAACAGTTACTGTGCAGATCATCAATTTTCAACAAGGCGGAGCTTGTGATTCGGAGGTGGTATTAATTAGAAGGAGAAGTTTGGGGTTGGGATGATGGTCCTGATTCCAGGTCATCGATATGAGGAGAAGGTGCTGGCAATCTCGATGGCAGGTGTGATGTTATTAGACACAAGAGTTGGGAGACAAATTCTGCAACCCCAAGAAAAAAGATGATGAAATAAATCAGACATAATTAAAACAAGAACGTAGAAGTTCAATTATGAACAAAACTATATTAAATCTTAACACCATAAGAAGATTGTATTGGCGAGGTTGTATATATGATGAGATATAAAATAAAAGCAGATACAATATTGTAGTATAAAATTTCCTACCCAGGATCTTGGTCTTGATTCCGTTCATGATATTGCCTGTGCATCAACAAGAAGAAAACAAAGAGAAAAAGAATATCATCGTAGAAAGTGGTGGCAGATGGAAAAAAGAAACTGCAGAAACACAGGATATCACTTACCCATGATTCCAGAGGACAGCGATCGATGATATGAGGACACAGGATATCACTTTGAAGCTTATAGCTAGCTTAAGGTCTTAGTAGACAAAGTAGATTTTGTAGGATCAAAGAGAGTTGAAGATAAAAGAGTATATTTTCTGCTGCTGCTGCTGCTGCTGTTTTGAAGTGAATTTTGTTTTGATATGGAGAGAGAGAAGGGTTGTCTAGTTTATCAGGGGAGAGGGACGTTAATTTATAGGCATGGCAAGGAAGGACGAATTTCTTAAAGCAGCACACATATATTATTTTTTGAGGGGGCAAACTGTAATTTTGAATAGTGGGAGGGGAGGAAGGGGAGAACAATGCACACATATACACGCGTAGCTCTTGACTTTTTCCCCTACAAGGACTTGTTTATACTTTATAGTGTGAGACTGGGAGGGGAGGGAAAAACAATGACGTCAGAGGGGGGAGGGAAAACAATGACGTCAGAGGGGGGAGGGAAAACAATGACGTCAGAGGGGGAGGGAAAACAATGACAAGGGAAAACAATGACGTCAGAGGGGGAGGAAAAAACAATGACGTCAGAGGAAAAAACAAAAAACTAGGAAGGGGACAGTTTTATAAAAATGTTTATTGTTAAAACGAGGGAGGGGAGGAAGGAAACAATAAACAAGTGTTTATTGTTTCTTGATCCCCTTCCTCCTCCCCTCCCTTTCCTTGTGTTTATTGTTTTTTTCTCCCCTCCTACTGCTTTTTAATATTGTTTTTTTCTCACCTTCCTCCCCTCCAAGTGCTTTTTAAAATTAAAAAGCAGTGGGAGGGGAGGAAGGGGAGAAAAAAGCAATAAACAATTTTATACTTGTATAGATTATGAGCTTGAAAAGCTTTCATATGGAGTCTATAATATATTACACAAAAATGTATTTTATATCCCAAGACAAGACATAAAATTAATAGCAGGCGTACGACTCCATCAAGTTGTCCAATCAAAAAGAAGCAAATCCATTCTTCCAACACTGTTCATCGCAGGATCTAATATTTCTAATAGTTTATTTCCTCCCTCGGTGGTTTTAGTATTCTAATAGTTTATTTGCCTGAGATGATTAGTTTAATAGCCTGCGATGAACAGGGTTTGATATCCTGCCAGTGTTTGACTATATGGGCAGTGGGAGGGAGGGAGGGGATAAAAAAACAATAAACAAAAAACTAGGAAACGGAGAAAAAAACAAAGGAGGGGAGGGAGGGGAGGAAAAAACAATAAACAAAATAAAAAAACAGTGAGAGGGAAGGGGAGGAAAAAACAATAAACAAAAAACAAAGAACATGAAATAAACTAATAGAATACTAAAACCACCGAGGGAGGAAATAAACTATTAGAAATATTAGATCCTGCGATGAACAGTGCTGGAAAAAGTTGCATTCTTCCTTGCGGCCACAACGTTTTTCTTCGCCATAGCACCTCCATTCCCTCTTGTCATCAAATGTGCTATATGGGCACTCTATATCATCGCCTTGTCATCAAATATTATATTAAAACCACCAAAATAAACTCATGAAATATTATATTAAAACCACCAAAATAAACTCATGAAATAAACTATTAGAATATTAAAACCACCGAGGGAGATAAGAGCAAAACACAATTCCCTCGGTGGTTAACATGAGTTTATTATTAAAACCACCGAGGGAGGAAATAAACTATTAGAATATTAGAACCTGCGATGAACAGTGTTTGATATCCTGCTAGTGTTTGACTATAAAAGCACCCCACTCCTCTCTCTCCATACCACTCTTTTATCTTCAAGTACTCTCTTTGATCATCTGTCCTCATATCATCGCTGTCCTCTGGAATCATGGGTAAGTGATATCCTGTGTTTCTGCAGTTTCTTTTTTCCATCTGCCACCACTTTCTACGATGACTGTCACACCCGATATTCTTTTTCTCTTCTTGTTGATGCACAGGAAAGATCATGAACGGAATCAAGACCAAGATCCTGGGTAGGAAATTTTATATTACAATATTGTATCTGCTTTTATTTTTATCTCATCATATATACAACCTCGCCAATACAATCTTCTTATGGTGTTAAGATTTTATATCGTTTTGTTCATAATTCAACTTCTACGTGCTTGTTTTAATTATGTAATTTGCCAATTAAGTCTGGTTTATTTCATCATCATTTTTCTTTGGGTCGCAGACTCTCTCTCCAAATTCTTGTTACTAATTATACCATCACGCCTGCCATCAAGATTGCCAGCACCTTCTCCTCCTATCGGTGACCTGGAATCACAAGCTCCCCCTTCTCCAGAATCACCATCAGGAGTGCGGGAGCTACTGCCTCCTACCACCAGCGAATCACAGCGAAACAATATTCTTGACGCGAAGCTGGACTTGGAAAAGGAATTGAAGAAGACACTCTTGAGTTTGTGCTTCGGAGCAGCCCTTCAAATCGCAATTCAGTGCAAACAGGCTGCGGAGTCTGAACTCAATAACTCCATCAGCTTGCTTTCCTTGGGTACAGCAGCTATTTTTGGTTCCCTGTTCACCTCCCATTTTATCATAGAAAAGATGCCGACTGCATCCAGAGTGTTGGACAAAGTTGCTATCTTCCTTGCGGCCACAACGTTTTTCTTCGCCATAGCAACTCCATTCCCTCTTGCCATCAAATGTGCTATATGGGCAGTCTTTATCATCGCCTTGATCGCTATTGCGACCTGCAATTTCCTCTAGGGTGTTGTGTTTTGTTGTTCTGAATTTCAATACTCCTCATGTTACATTTTATGTTCTGCGAAACCGTCATGGTTTATGTCTTTCACTTCCCTGCAGCCCTCTTATGTATCCGTCTGTCTACAATAAAATCTACTTAAAGTTCTGGGCTTAAATTATCAAAGATTCACTTGTGGATCCTCACTGATATTATATTCTTCTTATTAGTTCTTCGAGAGGCAGATGCTTTTCACTACCATTTTCCGCCATTGTAGAAGGATCAACTATGGCAACTCAATCCACTGAATAATGAAATTTGGCATAATATGATTTTATGATTTCTATGGATATAGAACATGTTGTTTTAGGTAGGTCGTGGTCACATGATCTAGATATCATTATTTGTTTTTTGTCAAATTTGTGTTCATTCTCTTTTCAAGTTAAAAAAAACAATCCAAATTACTAGATTACCAAGAGGGTTAATTAATGGTGATAAGAAAAAGGTGAAATAAAATGGATTTAACATAATCAATCATAGAGTTTGAAATTGAGGTTTATGAAGAGGCAGTTTTGTTTATCTTAAATGAACCACTTAAATATATAGCTTTTTAATCTAAGCTTTCTAATACCTTAACTCTTAATTATGTATGACATTTAGTACATCATGGATTTGGTCCCTAATGCTACATTGCCTAACTTGCTATAAGATACTAAATTACAATGTTAATGAATTATTACAAAAGGGTTTTATAAGGGAGAATTCAAGTCTTTGCGCAACTCTTTCCCTTTTAAAACCTAAGGAAGATAGTTCTTAGAGGATATATATATATATATATATATATATATATATATATATATATATATATATATATATATATATATATATATATATATGGATAGTCTAGCCATCAATAGGATTAACATTAAATGCCATTTATTTGTTATTAGGTTGAATGATACAGTAGATAGGATAACAAAAGCTTGATTTTTCTCCAATACTAATTTAAAAAATAGATATCATTATATTAGAATCTATCTTAAAGATGAGTATAAAACTATATTTAAGACTAAATATAAGTTATATAAATGGTTAGTCATCTCTTTTCAGCTTTTGAATACACCAAACACTTTCATGTTAAGGCCTTTTAAAGGAAAATCTTTCATGTTATATTTTAATGGTATTATTATTTATAGAAAAACTAAAGAGAGAACATTTAAGCCATCTAATTCAAGTTTGCAGCACTCTAATAAAGGAAAGTTTATTTGTAAATTCAAAAAGTGTTCCTTCCTCGTTAACCAGGTGATTTTCTTAAGGTTTGTAATATCGAGTAGACAAATCTCTATTGATTCCTAAAAATCCATGCGATTATAGATTGGCCTAAACAAAAAAAAATCATAAGAGTCATAGTTTTCATAGGCTTGCTATCCTTTATCATCATTTCATAAAAGGATTTAACATTATTATCTCTTATCACATGTTTTAAATAACATAAGTTTAAATGGATCAAAGTAGCTAGCAAAGCATTTAAAGGTATTAAAAAGGGGATGTTGAAGTCCATACTAAAATGGCTTCCTAACTTTACTAAAGTGTTTGAAGTGGAGTGTGATGCATCAAGAATTAGAATATATGAGGTATTTACTAAAGACATGGAACATCAATAGATTATCAAGATTATAGTTATGTGGCTTATAAAAACATGCCACATATGTCTATAAAAATATGGTGTGCTCTGTGCACCTTTTACCACTCAGGAAGATGACATGTGTATTTAGTTTTTTAGTAGAAACCTTCTTTCTAAATGACAATAGTATATCAAAACACATGGTAAATTACTGAAGACTAGTTGAGGAAGATCAAAATATAACAAATTAAAATTTTTGATTGTATATATTCGACTGATAAAGTTTATATGTACAAGAAAAAACTAATTTAACGAGAAGAAATCAAAATTTGATGTTTAGGGATTCATTTAGAGTTTTTAAGGGTTTATTTGAATTTATTTAGGGCTTCATTGCAAGAGAAATTGATTTTTGAAGTTAATTTAGGCTTTAATTTTAAGGAATTAAAGTTTGCGGGTTGACTTGCAATTTTTAAAAGCTAATTTGGTCAAATTAGTGGCTTAATTATATAAATAATAAATTATGATGGGAAATTAAGGACTTGATTAAAGAAATCTAAAACCAATGATCAAATTGAAAAAGATATGTTAATATAGGGGCTAAAATTGACCAAATTAAGGGCCAAATTGAAAAAAACTAAAAATTTGTTTGTCAATTGAAGGTTTAAAATACACAAATTAAAAGCGCAGAAAAAATAAATAAATAAAGACAACCAAATTAAGGGCTACTAATGGAGTTTGGTGGGGCTTAAATTGAAAACAATTAAGAGTTTAGAGACAATTAATTGTGCTATTAGAAGATATTAGAATAACAAGGACTCGATTGAGATTTTCTAAATCCCAAATTAAAATCTCTTATCTCACTTAAACAACATGCCAGTAATACTTCATAAAAAAAAAAGGATGAGTGACATGTCATTCGAACATATGCATCCTTTTTTTGATTTGGTAGTTAAATTCTTGAAACTTATAGAAGAAGACTAAGACCTAAAATGTAGTTAAGTACTTGATCAATATTTTAAAATATAATCTATAGTTTCAACTTAAAACTCTTTAAGCATTTTCTTGATTTTGAGCATGTTTTTCATATATTGAGGATGCTTTTTTTTTTTTTCTCTACCATATCATTTTATTGTGGTGATCTAGGCATTATTAGGAGTCTTTTTATACCATAATCTTCATAAAACTCATTAAAATTATTAGAATAAAATTCACTCCCTCTATTTGTCCCAAGTGATTTTATAAAATAATCACTTTATTTTTCAATTAATACCTTAAATTTATTAAAACAACTAAATATATTAGGCTTTTCTTTTAAGAAGTATAATCACATTTCTTTACTATAATCATCAATAAAAAAAAATAGCATCGCAAATACAGTCTTTATCAAGGATTCTTACATGAACTAGGATTACTGGATTGCAACAACACCATGAAGGCCAAACTGAAAACGCTTCATAAACAAATGGATAATCAACTAGGTCAAGTTCAGATACATCGAGGACAATATAAATATTTGATAGAAGGACTTTTCGAGCAACACCTTGCCCTTCCTCAAGATCAAATCCTGCACATGTCTCAACAAATTCTGTCGCTCCTAAATCATTAACGTAACAAGCAATATCCTCAATGCGTATAAGATTTTTTCTCTCGGAATTTTCGGTAGTCTCTCTGTATAGAGTTTCAGAAACAATAGTTTTATTATGCTCTGATTGATTGAATTGTATGTACATGCTGTTCTATATATAGCAGATACATGTGTAACGTCTCTGTATTTAAATTACAAATTCAAATCACTGTATTAACACAGTCTTCCTCTCTGCTGCAATCACGGGATACTGTGATCTGCTTGTGATCTCGGGATCATTCTCCTGATCTTCATCCCTCAGATCAGTGGCCGTTACTTGGTCTTCTACACGCCCCCTCAATCTGGAGGGGAGTTCACGGACATGCAGATTGATCAAGACCTGTTTGAATTGTCCAAGTGGTAGTGGCTTTGTAAGGGAATCAGCTAGCTGATCACGGCTGGAGATGAACTTGACTGTGAGCTCTTTGTTGTTGACCTTATCACGAATAAAATGAAAGTCCAACTCAATGTGCTTGGTCCTTGCATGAAACTTGGGGTTTGATGTGAGATAAGTTGCCCCAATGTTGTCACACCACAAGGTGGGGCTCTGCTGTGGAGGCAAACCAAGTTCATGAATGATAGATTGGAACCAAGTAATTTATGCAGCAGTGTTGGCAAGAGCTTTGTACTCAGCCTCAGTACTGCTGCGTGCCACTGTGGGTTGTTGTTTGCAGCTCCAAGAGATGAGATTAGAACCCATGAAAATGCAATAAGCTCCCACCGATCGACGATCATCTAAGTCTGCAGCCCAATCTGAATCGGAATAGGCTTGTAAGGTGAAATCAGCGCAACTAGTGATGTATAAGCCAGTCGAAATTGAATGCTTGAGATATCGAAGTATGCGTTTCACAGCCATCCAATGAATATCCAGTGGTTTGTGCATATATTTGCTGACTTTATGTACTGAGAATGCCAAGTCAGGCCTTGTGAAGGACAAGTATTGCAGGCTACCCACAACGCTGCGATAGAGGTGAATGTCATCAAAAGTTTTCCCACCTGTAGAAGTGAGACGGCATGAGGAGGCCATGGGACTGGTGCAAGGCTTGGCATTGTCCATCTTTGTTCTTTGCAGCAACTCAGCAATGTATTTACGCTGAGCGAGGTAAAGACCATCTGCACACCACAGTGCTTCAACCCCTAGAAAGAAGTGTAAGTTGTCGAGGTCTTTGATAGCAAATGATGACTGAAGTTGCGTGACAATAGACTGAATTATGGTTGAGCTGGAGCCTGTGATCAAGATGTCATCTACATAGATAAGAATATAGACAACATAGTTGTTGTCCTTAAGGATAAATAGAGATGTGTCAGCCTTGCTCTCAATGAACCCCATAGACAATAGTTGTGTGGACAGTTTGAAAAACCATGAGCGAGGTGCTTGGCGTAAGCCATAAAGTGACTTGTGGAGCTTACACACATGGTGGGGATGCTGAGGATGAACATACCCTTGCGGTTGAAGCATAAACACTGTCTCATTTAGATCACCATGCAAGAATGCATTCTGAACATCTAGTTGTTGAATCTGCCACTTATATGAAACGACAATTGAAATCATTAACCGAATTGTGGCATGCTTGATGACTGGGCTGAATGTCTCTGAAAAATCGATGCCCTCTTGCTGATGAAACCCTTTCGCAACAAGGCGTGCTTTATACCTTTCAATGGTACCGTCAGCATTTTTCTTGATTTTGTAAGTGAGGTCCCAGAATATGATTTATATTATTCTCTAACACACCCCCTCAAGTGAAAGTCCTTTGGGCTTGAAACTTGCACAAGCCCACATCACCTCGTGCTTGGTTTTTTTATCAAATAGAATGGGGATGGTGAGATTTGAACTCGTGACCGCTGGGTCAACAAGGCTCTGATACCATATAGAGTTTCAGAAACAATAGTTTTATTATGCTCTGATTGATTGAATTGTATGTACATGCTGTTCTATATATAGCAGATACATGTGTAACGTCTCTGTATTTAAATTACAAATTCAAATCACTGAATTAACACGGTCTTCCTCTCTGCTGCAATCATGGGATGCTGTGATCTGCTGTGATCTCAGGATCATTCTCCTGATCTTCATCCCTCAGATCAGTGGCCGTTACTTGGTCTTCTACATTCTGCCATCCGATATCCATGTTAGTGGCAGGGGCAACTTATATACATGACACACAGATTCCAAGGATGCTTTTAATAGCTTGAGATCTGATAATAGAGGAGAATACATCGATGGATACATCGATGGAGGTTTCTTACTGAATCCAAAAATAGTGGAACTGGAAGTAAACTAGACTTGGGTTATTGTTGTCAACTGTACCAGGATGGAGGAAACCGTTCCAGCACACTGCAACAGAATGGCCTTGCTAAACTGGGTCTTGCAATGGGTTGAGGGCAATTCTGGGTTACTTCAAACATAGAGGCTTTTCTTCAGCTTGCAGACATATCAAGAAAAGCCTCCATGTTTGAAGTAAGCTCCATCGTTGGAATCATCTCGACAATAAGCTCATGTGCAATTCTGGGTATCTCGCCAAACCCACGTGTGTTTGGGCTTGGTGCAGGGCTGAATCCAAGACTATTGGGTCTTACTTCGTACTACATCTCACTGGACTCGCATGCATTTGAGATTATCACATAGCTGAATCCAAAAATAGTGGAACTGGAAGTAAACTAGACTTGGGTTATTGTTAAGGTTACGCATATTGAATTGTTACCCTGTTTTTGGCCTTTTTAAGCATGTAGTACGAAGTAAGAAATATATATAACTATTGATTCATCGACCAAGAAAAAAAGAATCCTTAAACTTCAAAAAGCAAGGGTTTAATAAAAACATAGTTTCCAAGAATCCTTTCCCTCTAGAATCATCTATCGCTCTCGGTGGATCTGGCCTCACCAGCTTCAAGATTTTCTATTTTTTTCTTAAAAAACATCACTTGAATCCTTTTCTAGTCCATATATAAAATTCAAGGTGGCTACCGGTAGCATGCATGCGTGTTTTTTTTTATCATCTTTTTTCTATCATAATTTGAGAGATAAAGTTCGGCATGAAGATTTTCTATTTTTGGTTCCCCTTATAGCAGGCCTTTTTTAATAAAAAAAAATCACTTGAATCCTTTTCTAGTCCATATATAAAATTCAAGGTGGCTACCGGTAGCATGCATGCGTGTTTTTTCTATCATCTTTTTTCTATCTTAATTTGAGGGATAAAGTTCGGCATGAAGATGTGCAGAAAAATACCTAGCTCGGCATTGTCTCTAACAATAACATGTTCTAACTCTTGTTACGATCATACTCCACCCTTCGGTAACATCCACGCGCCGACAGCATTTATGGCTCTTGAGGTTGCGTGCTAATTAGATCCATCGTGGCCACAACGTAAAAATCTTTTCCAAGTTGAATTCACCATATCCACAACTCGTACATTTATTTATTTTTAGTCAAACCTTTGATTAGTAGACTCGCTAGGAGCAACTCTCGATCCCTCTCTCCCTCTCGGAATATCTTCGTATCATGTCAAACATGAGGAGTATTGAGATTCAGAACAACAAAAACAGCATGTTCTATATAAATCGTATCATGCCAAACAGGAGGAGTATTGAGAGTCAGAACAACAAAACACAACAACCTAGAGGAAATTGCAGATCGCAATAACTATCAGGGAGATGCTATAGAGTGCCCATATAGCACAGTTGATGCCAAGAGGGCATGGATTTGCTATGGCGAAGAAAAACGTTGTGGCCGCAAGGAAGAATGCAACTTTTTCCAACACTCTGGATGCATCCTGCATCTTTTCTCTGATAAAATGGGAGGTGGATGCATCCTGCATCTTTTCTCTGATAAAATGGGAGGTGAAAAGAGCAGCAAAAATAGCTGCTGTACCCAGTGAAAGCAAGCTGATGGAGTTATCGATTTCAGACTCCGCAGCCTGTTTGCTCTGAGTTGCGATTTGAAGTGCTGCTGCGAAGCACAAACCCAAGAGTGTCTTCTTCAATTCCTTTTCCAAGTCCAGCTCCCGCCCTCCTGATGAAGGCGGAGCCTGTGATTCCAGGTCATCAGCACTATCAAGAGAAGGTGCTGGCAATCTTGATGGCAGGTGTGATGTTATTAGTAACCAGATTTTGAAGAGAGAGTCTGCGACCCAAGGAAAAAAGATGATTAGTCGGGCCCCGGCGGGTACCGGATCACCCATTTCAAAAAAAATAAAAATTATGAAATAAATCAGACATAATTAAAACAAGCACGTAGAAGTTCAATTATGAACAAAACTATATTAAATCTTAACACCATAAGAAGATTGTATTGGTGAGGTTGTATATATGATGAGATCAAAATAAAAGCAGATACAATATTGTAATATAAAATTTCCTACCCAGGATCTTGGTCTTGATACCGTTCATGATCGATCTTTCTTGTGCTGAACAAGAAGAAAACAAAGACAAAAAGAATATCAGCTGTGACAGTCATCGTAGAGAGTGGTGCAAATGGAAGAAAGAAACTGCAGAAACACAGGATATGATCACTTGCTGTTATTTTGAAGTGAATTTTTGGTGTGGTGGCTGGCTATATATAGAGATAGTTTTTGTGTTTTAGTGAATTTTTTGATAGCCAAAATGGCTGCTTCCCGCTTGACATGCTATTTGTAGCATGTCGAAATGAAAAAGCCATAACACTGTTGAGGTAAATGATGTGGCAGGTGAGGTTGGTTTGAGTCCAGACCCAGTTTTTGAGCGAAGAAATGAAGGAGAAATAAGGCGGACGGGGGATTATATAATTATTATTATTAATTATGCTAATTATTGTTAGCATAAAAAAATAGGGATATTAATTTGTAATTAATTTGATTAAATTATTTATAATGAAATGTATTTTAATTAATTATGTTTGAACTTATTTGTTATTTGTTAATGTGTTCATTTTGTTTTTTTGAAGTTTTTCTAATACTCAGACAATAAGTAACATTAATTAACTTCAAATACAACAACCATAAAAAAATAATCAATTACTTGAAAAACATAAAATAAGTAGCTTAAATTTCAAATATTGTGGGTCTTTTAATTATATTTAAATTCATTTTTTTTAATTTAAATATAATTAAAAAAAAAATATAAAAAAATGGCTCTCTAAAATGGCTCTTACCATTGGAGCACACATCAACAAAAAAGTCATATAAACACTATTCAAGAAGCCATTTTACAGATTTGGCTCTTAAAAATAGCTCTTACCATTGAACTTGCTCTAACCAGTCATTCTAATTAGAAAAAGATTAAGGATCTACCTGTAGATTGATTCTGATTCATGGTTGAAGAAACGATCGAGTTGACAGGCATAGAAAAGTGAGAGCTATGATCAAAGAAGGAAGACAAGGATAAGAGAAGTTCAGCTGTAGTGGTTGATGAAGGTGGAGAAGATTAGTGCTATCTTTATATAGAGATGGAGGAAAATCATATATCCGCGTGGGGGCTCGCAGACTAATTGGGGGCGTGAGACTTAGGGTCTCCAAGCCCCCACGCGTTTTTCCGCTTCACTTTTCTCTGAGCGGATATAGAATTTGACGACAACTATAGAATTTGATTAAAATAGACACGATATATCGGCCAATATATGGATGCAGTCTGGACTTTATTTTTTTTATACATGTATATATCGGCCGAGACATACTAAATTACAAAGTTAATGAATTATTACAAAAGGGTTTTATAAAGGAGAATTTTCAAATGGCATGCACTGTAACCCTGTTGTTTCCGAGCTTAGTGTAGATGATTATCCATTTATTTATCATACCTGGGATTTTGGCCTTCACGCTGCTGTCTCGTTCAAGCTAGAAAACATTCACATGAGCAGAGTTGATTACGTTTTAGAGTTTTTTCTCCCTGCAGAAACAAAGGAAGTTTCAGAACATAAACTTTTGATAGATGGGATCTCTTCTATCCTGCAGAAGAACTGTAGGAATTCATGGGTAATTTCCGGCATGGAATCATCTGATGAGGTTAATATGGACTCTGTAGTTGGGTCTGAAGGGGATATTTCTGTCCGCTCTCCACCAGCATCATTAGACAACGGTAGTTTCAATGAAAATGGCATGATCATAGCAAGCGATGCGGTGAACGCAGCTGACCATGGAATACAAAGTTCCATACAATGACCATGAAAATGTCAACGGTAGCAGGATGGAGGAAACCGTTCCAGCACACTGCAACAGAATGGCCTTGCTAAACTGGGTTTTACAATGGGTTGAGGGCAATTCTGGGTTACTTCAAACATAGAGGCTTTTCTTCAGCTTGCAGACATATCAAGAAAATCCTCTATGTTTGAAGTAAGCTCCATCGTTGGAATCATCTCGACAAGAAGTTCATGTGCAATTCTGGGTTTTACAGTGGGTTGAGGGCCTGGTATCTCGTCCAACCCACATGTATTTGGGCCAGGGGCAGGGCTGAATCCAAGATTATTGGGCCTGACTTCTCACTGGACTCACATGTTGTTATATATATATATATATATATGATTCATCGACGAAGAAAAAAAGAATCCTTAAACTTCAAAAAGCAAGGGTTTAATAAAAACATAGTTTTCAAGAATCCTTTCCCTCTAAAATCAGCTATCGCTCTCGGTGAATCTGTCCTCACCAGCTTTCATCTTCTAGACACAAACGAAACACTGAAGTATATACAATGAAGCAGTGCATCTAAAATATAATGAGACACCTTCCACACTTTTGAGCAGTTATCTTGGCCACTGATGAGACTCGGCTCGATATAGTTTTAAATTAAATTTAACGGTAGTGATCCAACAAACATGTGATGCAATCAAAACTTTGTTTTTTTTATTCTTTCATCCATTGATTTACAATAAATTAACACATAATTAACCACCACACCACACCCATTAATTCTTCTTCTTTTTCGAAAAAAAATAATATTCAGATGGTACGATAAATAAGTATTTTATTTAAAGGTTTTTCTATACTCGTATGGATACAAAGTCTGAGCCATCTTTAAAATTTTCTAACAGAAGTTTTAACATGATACGATGATCCAATTTTATGTGCTGGCATCATGTTTGGAATCTAATCCAATCTCTTTCCTTCCTGGTGGCTCAAGATTCCATGTCAGGAGTGCATATTTTCTTAGAGATTCTATGTCCCATTTTATTTATAAACTTACCCCACTACTTCCTTCCACCATTGACAACAAGAGAATGGCACGGCCTGCCCACAATGAAAGAAGAAAAGTGATCGAATCTAAAGGAAAAAATAAATTAAAAGTTTGCTAAAAAAAATTAAATAGCCAAACAAGAGGAGGGGGGAGAGAAGGCCATTAGCATCAAATCAAAGGTTAATAGAGAAGAGAGATCTTGTCGAGACGATTCTAATGATACCAAGAAAGTTGTCTTTGGTAGCTCAAATCTGTTACACGTGTTGCCTGAATATTTTTTTAATAGCTGTTCATGACTGTACATTAAAGCCAAAACTTAAAATTACTTTTGAAGATGAAATAAAAATAAATAAGTTAACTCAAACCTGAAATGTAGGAAGGAAGATGAGAGTGGAGGAGTCGGCAGTGTGCACTTAAAACTTACTTAGTATTCTATTAATGTTTTAAAATAGAAGAGACTAGTTGGATTGCCCGCACTACGTTGCGGGCATAGTGCGGGCAGAACAAATAATCTTTATAACTGTTGAGATTAAAATATAATATTTCAGTATGTAAAATTTGATATAATGAAAAAGATCAACATCCTTTATTATAATAATAGTAAATCAAAGTCTTAACTTCTTAAATTATTATCATCATCATTGTCAAAACAATAAACATTATTTAACAAATCTCAGAGAAAAAACAAAAAAATTTAATAAAAAAGCACGTAAGAACAAAAACCTAAAATTATTATTATTATTATTCTTAATATTCATATTATTATTGTTTTAATAACGGGAAGAAAACAAAATTAAATCAAAGGCTTAAAAAAAACCTAAAAACATTAACAAAAGAGCAAATGAAAAAATAAAATAAATGAAAAAAACAATAAAAATTATTGACTAGAAAAAAAATTATTTGACCTGAAAATTTATAAAAAAATATTACACTACTTTGCGTGCTGAGTAAAAAATTTGTATAATTGTTAAAAGAATAAAAAGTATCAAATTATCCCGAGAGAAAAAAAACCTAAAAAACATTAACAAAAGAGTAAGTAAGAGAAAAACATTAAATTATTATTATTATTATTATTATTATTATTATTATTATTATTATTATTATTATAATTATTATTATGCTAATAATGAAAAAAAATAAAAGACTAAAAAAATCATAAAAACTTTAACAAAAGATGAAACAAAAAAATAAAATAAAAATTATCAGGTAAAAAAAGTCATATGACGTAAAAATAAAAAAGGAAAAAGGAAAAAAAACTAAAAGAAATAAAAAAAAAATACAAATATCAATTTCCAAATGATCATAGATATAAAATAAAATTTAAGAACTATTTTTTTTGAAAAAAATATACCAGCCCAACAAATAAGAAAATAAAAAAAAATAAAAATCAAAGCTAAGCACACTTATATATATATATATATGGACAAAAGTAAGGATTATTCTTGAAATTAAAAGAAATAAAGGGATTAAAATAAAAAATTAAAAGTAATAGGGCTGAAATGAACATTAAATATAGAGGGATTAAAATCCAAAATTAAAAGTATAAGGGCCGAAATGAAAACATCGAAGTCTTAAAATCTAAGAATATTATTACTATTACAACTAAAACAATAAAAATTATTAAATTATTACGATAAAAAAAAATAAAAAACATAAAAAAAAGGAAGCAAGAAAAAAAACTAATATTATTATTCTTATTGAGTTAATAATTGGAAAAAATTCAATCAAAGAAAAAAAATGTCAATAAATTGTTTTTTTTTTAAAAAAAAACATCACATAAGTGAAAAAAGCAATTAAGGTCAAAATAAAAAAAAAAAACGTCAAAATAAATAAACAAATAAAAAACAATCAAAATAAATAAAAATGAAAAAAAAAACATAAGTGAAAAAAAAAAAGCAAACAAAACATAAAAAAACAAAAGTGGAAAAAAATGCACTGGCAGGGGTTCCCTCTTAAAACACGGGCGTGTCTTTGCCAGTGACCTACATGCCTTTAATTGTCTCTATCTGTGAAAGAATATATAAATAGTATATGTATTGTTCAAAAACGAAAAAAAAAACACTATTGAAATCCACAGTGTTTTCACTCACAAGCTGCAGTATTTTCCTGAGCTCTTTTAGTTTATTGTATAATATAAAATAAGTTTTTATATTTTAAAAAATACAATAAAACATGTATTTTCTATCTTCACTATCTCTGTTTTTTTTTTTTCATATATTACTTTCCCAATTTATATTTCCTCGTGGCTGAAGATTCTATTAGCAGCCCACATTTTCTTAATATTGAAGTCCCATTGACATTCTTGTACCACAAGCTTTTTCTGACTTTATTTGAGAATTGATGCTGGTGGTGTCATGTCATTTACAATCCCTTTTCCACGATCTATCTTTCCCTGGGGAGATGAACCGTTCACATAACTGTGAAGAAAGCAAAACTATATTCTCATCCCTACATGTAACTATTTTAAATAATGATATAAATTATATTTTAAGGTTTTATTTAATAATTTGAATTTTTAGATGATATGATTTCTTGATATGATATTAGAATCTTGTTGATCTAACAGTTTTGAGTTCGAATCTCACCACTCTAATTCTATTTGATAAAAATCAAGCACAAGATAATATGAGTCTGTGTGCAAGTTTCAAACTTAAAGAGTTTTCACTTAGAGAATAATATAAATCATATTTTAGGCTTTACCTAACAACTCGATTTTTTAAGGTGAGATGGTTCCATAACAAACACATAGCAAAGAGATGAGGATTTCTCGCACTAAAAAAATCTAACTTTACTTTCTGAAAATTATTAGTTCGAATCCCATATTAGTTAGTGTGTTACTAAAAAAATTTATTAGTCATTAATTTTAAAATCTATAAAATTAATCAAACTATGTTTAAAATTATCTAGACACCCACGTTCCAAAAAATGAACTCTCACACTAAAGTTAGACAACATATTTGAACATCCAAACTCATCCCCGTGCATGGATCTCTTACTTTTATTAATAGTTTGGTGTATTTGGTGATGCGGATCACTAAAAATATTTTATATTTTAAATGAAAAATGAGATTTTTATATCATATGGAGGCGTTCAACTTTGCTTCACCATGGCTAGCTATGAGAATGTGATTCTGCGAGGAGAATGTTTTGTTCAATTACTCACTATACCTTAGACAAAATGAATTCCAATCTTTATTAAATTGAAACAAGACAACCATATAAACATGTGAAACACTCCATCCTCATCAAAAATGTTTTAATTTTGATGATAAAGAAAATAGCTAATTGATATAAATGATTCCCCTTTTAATTTATTATTTTTAAGTTATTGTCACATTCATATATAGAAAAGTAAAATTGTCATATGATAAATCGATTTTGTTTTTTAATAAATCTTTCTTAATATAATTTTAAAATAAGTTATTATATTTTTAATAAATCTTCCCCCCCCACAATACAGTAACCAACCACCACTCTCCTGCTGCTCTAGTATAGTTTATTAGAAGACTGGCACAGGCCTGCTTTGGTTGGCGTAATATATCAAACACTTGGCAGAATCGAAAGGAGTGTTGGAATCTAATCCCATCTTTTGCTTTTCAAGATTCTATTAGCAGTCAGATCACGTTTATTCCTGAAAAAAATTAATTTATTTTATTTTATTTATATTGGTTTTAGATGTGTTAATATAAAAAAAGAATTATTAAAAACAAATATTAATATTAAAACTCCTTTGACATTCTGAAGTGCTCCATCACCGAGTCTTGCGTCATCATTGAGAAATCAATCTTAAAGTTTCTACTTTTTGCCAAGAATCATTATTATTTGCGTACTACTTTTTTTATTATTATTAATAGTTTTTTTTATTGGAGAATTGATGCTAGTGGTAGCATGTCATTGTCAGCTCCTTTTCCAGCATCTTTCCTTGGGAAGATGAAC